>CM021109.1:560612093-560739466 GCA_007115665.2 Sequoiadendron giganteum | reverse complement strand
TAGCTCCTTGGTTTTCTAATAGAAGAAAGTATCTTTCTTTGTTTTGTTCTAAAATATTATCCAAGAGAGTATGAAATTTTGGATCCTATTTAGCTTCTTGAAGTAACTCCTCAGTTATTTCATCATCATTTGAATTATTTCATGTGCAAAACTTGTTAAAAGTATTTTCTTCCCTATCGCCCATATTGCAAAGTGGATTTTCCCTTTCACCTTCTTCTATGTGCTTTCGAGATCTTGTGACAACATGCATAAGCTTACACCAAATTTTTGCTAACTTTGACCATGAATGGAAGAGTGCAATTTTTTGGATATCTTCGTCAGAATAGAATGAGGATTCTATTGAAATGACTAAATAAATTTCTATTTTTTAGCTTTTGATTGCCTAGTTGGAAGGATGATGATCTTGTAATGGGAATTAAAATAAAAAATGGAAATAGAGGTGATGTTGCACTTTGCGATGTTTTGATCTTAGTTTGATAAAAATTAGGATTTTTGTAAATTCCTAATGCTCCTAAGTTCTCTATTGCAACACTTGATTGGGATGATTGGAATACTAAATTTTAGGTTGCGAGATGAAAGAGGGATGAATGGGATGACTTTGATTATGCCTTTGTGAAAGAGATCTTCATTGAAAGAAAGCTCATGAAGATAATGGTTCTAAATAAAAATCATCAGTAAAACCCCTAGCAAAGTTGTGATATCGATGGATGAAAGTTTGATGCTCAAGCAAAATTTTTTGACTTTGGCATAAAAATCATATCCTTTTCAATAGCTTCTTATAACTAAGGGACCTTTTTGGCTTCGTGATCCTTTTCTCAAGAGATTTCTTAGCAAAGGTTACAAACTTCCAGACCTCAAGCTTAGAAATAGACTAGACTTAATGGTAGATTGCGTCAGAAAACTCTTTAGACTCAGAAGACAAATGCACTACTCTTTTCAATGGATGCACTAATTTTTTTTGCCAATGCACTAAAAGATCAGACCAAAGTGCTAGACTATTGCATAAATGTGCTAAAACAAAGCACAAATGTGCTATAACAAAGAAAAGATGTGCTAAAACATAGCATAAATGGGCTAAAATAGAGTAGGGGTGCACTAAATAAGAGTAGGTATGCACTAGAATAGATCAAAGATGTGCTAAAATATCTAATCAATACACCGAGACAAACATATTTTGACAATTTTCTGATTTGGATGATCTTTATTTGATTTAATGTTTGAAAAAAATGGCATAGAATAAAAAACAATTGTTTATATAATCCTAAAATCTAAGAATGAGTGTATGTTCTTGATATTTTCATAGGTAATGAATAAAATAAGGACTTCAAATAGACTCACTCTTAGTTTTTAGAAAGGTCATCATAATAACCATAGCCCACATCTTAGAATTGCATTGACTCACATAGTTCTGTCACCCCCTAAAGGGTGCCCGTGTTTTTTAATTTTCCAGGTGTGTACTCAAAGTTAGATTTCTCGATTCATTGAGAAAACAATCTATGATAATTATATGGTGAGTTTCTTGGGGGTAGATTCTTCCCTCCCCTTGCACTATGATTATTAGGATGTTCAAAAACTGACATGGTTGGATTCTACACTAAATTTCATAGTAAGTGTTTCCGTTTATTGTGGAAAATGATATACTCCATCAGGAGACCTCCCAATGTTTAGAATAAAGGATTTGGGGATTGTTATCTTGCACACTACTACTGAGTTGAACTTTCATCAACGATGCTTTTTTTTAGAGTGGGTTAGAATCCTTGGCTTTAGGTGTTTCCACTTAGGTTGTTCCTCTTGGGTGAGTAATTTTCCCCACAAGAGGAGGCCTTCTAAAGGATTTAATAAATCATGAAATAAATGAAATTAAAAGATGAGTATAGAATTTTGATCACCCAGTTAAGGGGAGAGCACATGCCTATCACCTGATAATCAAAACAAACAATTTTGTTCAATTTTAATCCCAAATGACAATTTTCTAAACTAAGTGAATATTTTGCTTCAGAACAAGCAAAGGATTCATTTTAACCAAAATAAATTAATTGTTTGGCGACTAACCTAGGATTGGTTCATTTTAACCTTCTACAGAAAGTAAAAATATATGTCTGCGAACACGTCGGATTTAGGATTAAAGTTTACAATCCCTTGGATGCGCTAAAAGAAAACATAAATGTGCTAAAACAAATCATAAATGCACTAAAATAAATATAGGGATGCTCTAAAATAGAGCATAAATGTGCTAAAATAACAAAGATATGAACTAAAATAGAGTGGCAATGTGCTGAAAAAGGCCTCATATGCGCTAAAAGAATCGAGGGATGCACTAAAACATCTCTCATATGCGCTAAACCATGATTCTAGTCCATAACTTGTCAAAAATCCTACAATAAAAAATTAAAAAATGAGTCAAGGGCCCCAAGTTGGGTGCCAAAAACATGTTTGTGAATATGTGGACTAATCAAAAGGATAAATAGAAACACCAATGCACCATTATATTGAATAAATTAAAGTGAAAAGATAAAGAAACTCTCAACATGGTAGTTTCTTCAAGGACGTCTCATTTTCCTCTATCTCCAAGGATTTGATATAAGATGTTGGCTCTCAGTTGGTTTAAGTAGTAGCTTGGTAGAATGAAAAACTAGAGAATACAATTATGCAACATGCATGTCTATTGCTAAATGATTAAGCTAAGATATGAAGCTATAATACTATGAAGGATGAAATTCTATGCTTAAAAAAACAAGATTGATAAATGCTGGATAAAATGCAACTATAGTAATCATTCTAAATTCACCAAATCTAGAATCCTTTTCAACTCACAAAGAGGTTGTATTTATAGGTTTTTAGAGGAAAAATCTTAGTTGGCAAAGATTGACAGTTGAAATCAAGGCTATCGAGATGAACGGTGAGTGATTTTGGAGGTTGAAAGAAAAATGGAAGCTAGAGAGAAAAATTGGAAATGTTTCCTCCTACACAACCTTCTCCATTCAAAAATGAAGGAAATTTGCCATTTTTGCATTTCAATTATAAGGAGTTAGTTGATAGTTGAGGATAAATCCTATAATTATATAATTAAGTTATTTAATTATATGTGACAAGAATTTTAGAAGCTTCCCTAGTTAAATTATTAATATTTAATTATGTGTGAGGTGAGGAAAGTTTTTAATTAAATATTTATAATATTTATTTAAATGTGGAATGAAGAATTAGAAATAATGAGTATAGAAGAATATTCCTTTATCTGAATTTAACAATTCAAACTTAGAGTTGTGTTGTTAGAAAATGTGGATTAATCAAACAATAAACTAACACACCAATAAGACATTATATTAAAGAAGTCTAACTAGAAAGCATAAATACAAGCTATAATGACAGTAGCTTCTTCAAATTCATCCCATCGTCCTCTATCTCCAAGGATTTGATTAAAGATGTTGGCTCTCAATTGTGTAAGCAGCAGCTTGTTGAAATGGCAACTTAAAAGAATGAGATTAATTGAAAATGCATGTGCATGATTAAATGATTTAAGCTATGAAATTGAAATGCTATGATGCTAGAATGTTGATAATATTGAAATGCAACTATAGTAGTTGCGTATGAATTCTAAGATTCGAGGTGTGCCCTTTTCAACTCATAAGAGGGTTGTATTTATAGATTTTTGAAGGCAAGAAATCCAGTTGGCGAGGGTCAACGGTTAAGATTCAAACCTATAAAATGAATGGTGGGAGATCAAGAAGTTGAGAAAAAGATGGAAGATGTTTCCATAAATTAAATGAATGAATATTTAATTTATGTGTGAGAGATGATAAAAGCGCTTTAATTAAATATGGAGAGAAGAAAGTTTCTAATTAAATATTATAGAATATTTAATTATTGAGGAAAGAAAGCTTTTAATTAAATCTTGGAAATATTTAGTTAAGTGGAGGAGAATAAAGAATTAGAAAGAAATTGTTTAATTAAATATTGGAAATATTTAATTAAGTGGAAGAGAAGAAAGCGCTTTAATCAAATATTTGAAATATTTAATTAAATTTGAGATGAAGAATATTATTTAAATTTAAAATTTAAACTTGTGATAATTAATATAAATAAACTGTGAAATCTATTTATTTAATTAAGAGGAAAATAATTAAATAAACTTATTTATTTAATTAAACTAGAAGAATTGAGAAAATGAACAATGTAAATAAATAATTAAATTTATTTATATGTAGATGAATTAAGAATATTAATTAAATAATTCATATTTAATTAACTAACATGTTTGATTAACCATGACCATTTTTAGATGTGTACACTATGCCCCTCTTTGAAGTGATGTGATTTATGCATTGTTTCAAAGAATTTTGCCCCAAAATTTTGGAATTTACTGATGTTATATGCCCCCTTGAGAGATAAATCACAAGATAAAAGAATCAAAATGATTTTGAAAGGAAAGTTAGTGATTTAGCTATCGAAATAGCGCTCTATTTTGCCAAAAAATTAAATATTTTCCAGAATTTGAAATTTTGAAGAAATATTGATAAGTGCTTGATAAGTGTTGCTAGATTAGCCAACTGATTTTATGATTTTTAATAACATCAAGAATAGATTAGCTTGAATTGAGAAACTTGTCTGCGTGCTTGAAGAACAAGTAAGTCTGATAAATTTGTTTCCATGTGATATGAAAAACAAATAGTAATGATAGATGTGCTTTCCCGTTTGAAAGTCAAATAGATAGATATTCAATCATGTTGACTGTTAAATTTGTTCCCATGAAATATGAAAAACAAATAGTAATGATAGATTTTCTTTCTAGTTTGAAAGTCAAATAGATAGATATTGAGTCATGTTGACTGTTAAATTTGTTCCCATGCGATATGAAAAAAAAATAGTAGAAATGATAGATTTTCTTTCCCATTTGAAAGTAAAATAAATAGATATTGAGTCATGTTGACTATTAAATTTGTTCCCATGCAATATGAAAAAAATAGGTGATGATAGATTTTCTTCCATGCAATATGAAAACAAATAGTAGAAATGATAGAGTTTTCTTTCCCATTTGAAAGTCAAATAGATAGATATTGAGTCATGTTGACTGTTAAATTTGTTCCCATGTGATATGAAAACAAATAAGTGTTGATTTGATTGAACTTGCTTGATGTACTGATTTGATTAGAGATTGCTTGCTGATTGACTTGTATGATTTATTGATGATGTTGTAAATGAGGATTTTAACCTCCTCCAGATTAGAGAGAGATTTCCTTAGACATGGGAGATGATTTTGTGACTATCACAGGATGATTTAGGGGTTATACACTAGTGTGGTTTGGGTACATTGTTGAGGATCCTACAGTATCAGCTCAATAGGGCGTTGTTGACTACATTAGCTGAGAGGTGGCAAAGTGAGCATAACACCTTCCATTTTCCAATAGGAGAGATCACGGTGACGCCTGAGGAAGTATACAGGATTCTGGGTATTCTGGTGGTTGGTGAGCTTGTGATCTATGATCACAAGGAGATCGGAGGGACCAATGCCTTGAGATGATTCTTTCAGGATCCTCATGTCTCCGGATATGAGCTTCCCTGGAAGGATATGGTGGAGAGATATGCCCCGCTGCCATTAGTTTTAGTAGGTATGATCGGTGGTTTCAATATGATATGAATATGATGAATTAATAATGAAATGATGATGCAAAATGTAAATTCCAAGATAATGATAAAATAAATGATGGTGAAATAATGTGAATGATAATGAAATGATATGTAACAAATGTCTAGTCATACTCAATTGTTGTCTGAAAGGATACCCAAGAAGTTTGGTCAACTCTCAAAAATCTATGTAAACAACCCTCAAAATGCAAATCTAGATGAATCATGCAATCCTAGAATACAATAATGAACCATTCTCCTTGTTTCCATTTCATGTTATGTTTGGTTTTCATCATTGATCTTTTTGATATGTTAAAAATTAGTACAAGCATCAAAGGGTATGTTAGCACCAATGATGAACTAAGTACTGCTTTCATGATGTTTGATATAGCAAGTTAATACAAGCATCATGGTACAATTGAACCAAGATGACCTGAGTATTTCTTGCAGAAACAGACAAAAGTTAACCATTTTCCTATGCAAATTCTGAAATGTCATCAATGATACATTATAGAGCATGTCCCACGATAAATTTTCACAATACTAATGGTTAGCTTACAGATAGCAAACAAAGAAAAATCATACTTATTCCTTATGATTCTAGTTCAGTACATCATTGAACCACTCCAAAGACATGATGTCATCAAATATCAAAACAACAATTGCAACTTATTGCTTTAAGTTTATCATTCATTTTATTCAGATTAAGATCATCCAATTTGTTCATTTGTCAAAACAATCATGCAGCCTCATTATAATTGGACAAGTTTGTTGTTTCCTGATACTTGATTCTAGAGACATGTTGTCGTTTTCTCAAAAAAGCTCCAAGAAGCGAACTGGCCCCTAGTGACCTTATACTTTGACTCTTGCTAGACACAACTACTACTAAGGAAAATACTAATTCATCAAGCCATGATGAGGTCCTTGTTGTTTCAAGGAGATGATGCAATGTAAATGGTAATGGTGAGGCATGTGTATGATGCCAATGAAAAGATGGATATGCCAGATGAATCCCAATAGATGAGAGAGCCAAACAAAATCACAAACAATGCTTATTTGCCAGGTTTTCACCATATAGTTTTATTGCACCTTTTCCTAATTTTATAAAAAAATTGCTATTACCAAGATGCCTGTTTGCCAAGTTTTCATCAAGGCAACGGTTTTTTTCTTCTTTTTTTTGATTTTTTTTGTATTTTTGCTCTTTTTGATTATTGTGTATTTTTTCAGGACTTTTTATATTGTTTTTTTCTAATATTTTCTCAGGCATAAAACTTCTTCAAATGAATGTTGTTGGTTGGATCTTCACACAGGTCCCCTTCTGCAGTCAACAACTGATATGCCCCCGATCCATATGCTGCAATGATAACGAATGAACCCAACCAATTAGGTTCAAACTTGCCTTTCTTTTCCCGATCCTATTGATTATGAGGGTTTTCTTTGAGAACCAAGTCACCCACTTGAAATGTTTGTTATTTGACTCTTTAATTGTAGCTACGGGACATAACTTGTTGGTATCCCTTCAAATGGCTAACTGTAGTTTGACGTCGTTTATCAAGCAGTTCTAGATCTTGCAACCTTGATACTCTATAGTCTTCATCATTGATTAACCCCTTGAGTGATACTCGAAGTGAGGGAATATCAACTTCTAGTGGTAGAATAGCTTCAGCTCCATAGACCAAAGCATAGGGAGTAGCATCTATTGGTGTGCAAATGTTTGTTTTGTATGCCCATAATGCTGGATTTAACTGGACATGCAAATCAAGTCCTGCTTCATTCACCATTTTCTTCAAAATCTTTTGAATTGTTTTGTTTGAAGCCTTAGCTTGACCATTCCCTTATGGATAATAAGGTGTAGAGAACCTGTGTTGGATGTTGAATCTTTCACATAGCTCCTTGATTTAGCAGTGGTGTTCACTTCTCAAAAGTTTCGACACTATATGCTAACTCATATAGTAAAGCTTGTGGCTAACTTTTGAGAAGTGAACACCATATGAAAGATTTTGATGAGCTTGTGGAAATTACCTATGTTGGATGTTGAATCTTTCATATGAGTTAGCATATAGTGTTGTAACTTTTGAGAAGTGAACACCACTGCTAAGAAAGATTTTTCAATGAAGGTATAATTTAGCTCATGACTTGTCAAGGTTCGACTGATGTAATAAATTTCTCACTCTTTTCCTAAATTGTCTTCCTGTGCCAATAATGCTCCTAAAGATACTTCCGTGGCAGAAATATATAATATGAGAGGGGCACCTTGCACTGGTGGAATCAATACTGGCGGATTCATGAGATATTGCTTTATCTGATCAAATGTGGCTTCTCATTTTTCTTCCCACTTAAATGGAATATTCTTATGTAAAAAGTGTGTAAATGGTAAACTTTTATCTGCCAGTTGAGCAATCAATCTTCGAATAGATTGTAACTGCCCCTACAAAGAGCGTAGTTGACTAATTTTCCTTGGTGGTTGCATATCAAGAATTGCCTATACTTTAGCTAGATCCACTTCAATTCCCTTTTTTGATACAATGTAGCCTAGTAGCTTTCCAAATTTCACTCCAAAGACACATTTCTTTGGATTAAGTCTCACTTTGAATTGTTCCATTTTTTTGAAAATTTTAGATAAGATATTTATGTGTCCTTCCCTGGTGCTAGATTTGGTGAGCAGATCATCGACATAATCTTCCATGAATGTATGCATCATATCATGAAAAATTGTTGTCATTGCTCATTGGTATGTAGCTCCTACATTCTTCAACCCAAATGACATTACGTTCCAACAATAAGTACCCCAAGGACATGTGAACACTATTTTATCCTGATCCTCTGGTGCAATCTTTATCTGGTTGTATCTTGAATATCCATCCATTAATGAGTACATTGCATGCCTAACCGTCAAATCAACAATCATATCTATGTTGGGTAGAGGAAAATCATCTTTAGGACATGCTTTGTTCAAATCCCTGAAATCTGTGCAAATTCTAATCCTTCCATATGGCTTTGAAATAGGTATGATATTAGAGATCCATTCTGCATATTCCATAGACCAAATGAATCCGACATCTAAAAGCCTTTTTAATTCCTCTTTAACTAGTAATGAAACATGTGGATGCATCTTTTTGAGTTTCTGCTTCACAGGTTTTGCCCTCGGTGTAATAGATAGATGATGCATGATGAGATCTGGGTCTAATCTAGACATATCTACATAGGATCATGTAAAACTGATTTGATTGTTCTTGATAAAGTCTTTGAATCTAGGTATTTCCTCTTTTGTTAGAGATGCAACCAATTGCAAAACTTTGGGATTTTCTATAGTACCTATATTGAGTGCCTTTGCTGGTTCGATTAAAATAGAAGAACTTTCCTAATAATGCTCCAAAAGAGTGTCAATTTTCCCATCCTCTGGCACCTTTGAAATGTTTTCACCATTGGATATGCTTTTTATTTTTCTCTTTTCTTGATCTAATACTGCCTTTATTAGGTTTTCACCATTAGATCCTTATTTTATTGTATTTATTTCATAGCTAAGAAACATGGCACTTTCCTATCGAAAACTTTGATCTTGTGATTCCCTGGTGGAGCTTGTTTCTGGTTGGGATGAACAAAGAAAATTTATGATGGTTTCATCATTAGGAAAAGTTGGGACATCAATGGGTGTGATTTGTTCCCAATCGATGAGTTCAGGGTAGACCAAAGGAAATGGATCGTTAGGATGAGTAAGGTCGTTCACCATTAGGGTCATGATGCTATTGTTAATTCTATCATAAGGGAGGTCTAGGATGGAATCCTCCTGTGAATGATCTCTCTCGCTTTGAATCGAATCAATTTCACTTGAATCATGATTGCTTTGTAGGATGTAATCAATAGGAGGCCTTGAGCTTTCCCCTTGTAATAACATAGGTGTGTATTTGTGTATGACATCCACCCTTTTCTCTAAGATAAAAGTATCATCACAGAAGTTGTTCCATTCATATTCATTGGAGTCAGTGTTAGAATTGTTTGCGTGAATTCTCAAGGTTGTTTTAGTTTACTCTTCTTTAGAACTTCTTTATATCACTTCTTCCTTTGTGTCTTCACCATATCCTAACCTAGTCTTATCGTTTGGGTGCATTGTTTTTATTTGGACAGGTTCAACAATACCCTCTTTCCTTTTACCTATAGGGCCATTTCCTTCATAACCCATTTGTTCAATGATAGCATAACCCTTACCATATTGTTCTGTGTGCAACTTGACATTTTGTAGCGATCCTTCTTCATCTTTATAGAGCCAATCAAGGATAGCTCTAGCTTCCATTTCATTTTCTTTGATAAATACTCCATTAAAATTGGTGATGCGAACTGAAGTTGAGGCTAGAGTTGTTGTAGCCTGTTGTATGGATGTCAATGGTTGACCATAGGATATTGGAGATATGGGTAAATTAGAGAGAGACAAAGAATATTATCCCACTCCATTATCTTTCAATTTTGGCTTGGTACCAAAATTACATATCATTTCACTTGCTTGTTCATTGTACTTGGAGGTAGAGATGGCCAAGGCCTCTCTATTGTGTGGGACGAGTGTGTCTTGAGTTGCTCTTAGGCTAGAGCAAGTTTGACTGCTAATGTGATCAGCAAGTATTGTTACTTCCTGTCCATCATATGATAACTTCAAACATTGATGATAAGTAGATGGAACAGCTTGCATGTCGTGAATCCATGGATGACCCAAGATTATGTTATAAGTTAGATCTCGATCTAGAACCTAAAAAAAAGTATTCTTCACAATAGGTCCCACTCTAATTGGTAGCATGATGAGACCTTTGGAAGTCCTTTCCCCATCATCATATGCCTTGATTGTAATCTTCCTTCATGAATCTATAGATTATGTTGAATATCCCAAAGCGAGGATCAATTTTAAAGTACAAATGTTTAATCCAGCTCCCCCATATATGAGGACACATCTAATGTGGGATTTGTGAACCTTGACCTCTAAGTATAGTGATGAATTATGTGGATGGGTTATGGATGAGTCATCCTTTTCAGAAAAGGATAAGCATGCGGTTGCGGACAAGTGTCTCACCATGGCTTGAAATTTATTGATATCCATATTAGGGGATACAGTTATATCAACAAGGGCCTTTTCCAAGATGTCCTTATGTGCAGGTGATAACTTTAAAAGCTCCACGATAGAAATTTGGGCTGATGTTTTTCATAGTTGATCAACCAAATTGTATTGACTTGGAGGAGGAATTGCCACTTTCGTTGAACTTCCTTTGACAATTATTTTGGCTTGCCCCCTGGTTGGAGCATTGACTTCTCGATATTCTTTCTTACCTTTGATTTAGATAGCATTGATTTGTGGATCATCAGTATAAATATGATTGATAATGACATCATGGACATAATTAAAATTCCTGCCTTTGTCACCCAAAGATTCCCCTTTTCGATAATTGGGGAGAGGATCCTTGAATGCTTGATGGTCATTATTGACATTATGTCCCTCAACCGTCATGGTACGGTTATCAATCAAATCCTTAACAATATTCTTCAACCCTTGGCAATTGTTTGTCTTATGAACTTTACACCTATGATAATCACAAAAGTGTGAGTCATTCCACGATGGTGGTTTAACTCGAGGCTCGTAGTCTCTTTGTGGTGGTAATGTAATAGTGTTTGGATTCAATAACTCTTTGAGAATGGATTCCAAAGATTGGCCCAAGGGAGTGAAACTTAGTCGATTCAAAAAATATGGAGATCTGGGCATATTTGAATTTTGATTATTGCTAAAATTATTTCCACAATTATTAGTTGTGTTCCCTTGATTGGAAACATTGCCTTGGGTGCTAGAATTTCTAGCATTATTGCCACATTGAACACATGACACATTAAGGATGGTAGGCTTTGCATTCACGTTGTTATCATCAACTACCTCATCATTCACAACATTTTTATTTCAAGTCCAAAATCATGACTTGTCATTGTTGTTATTATGGTTGTTGTTGCTATTGTACGAATTTGAACTTTATTTATCAATTTTCAGAACTCCACGCTTGATCAAAGCACCTTCAATAGTAATTGCATTTTCAATCAATTTCTCAAATGGTTGATGTCAGTGAATATTTAGTCTGTAACTCATTTCATGATTTATACTATCGATAAAGATCTCCATCTTTTCTATTTCAGGAATAGGACGAGAGTATCTAGCAAACACCCTTCTCCACCTTTGCAAAAATGTAGTGAAAGATTCCCCTAATTTTTGTTACACCTTACAAAGATCAAGCATGGTTATCTGGTGTTGTATGTGGTAGGAGTATTGTGATATAAACTTTTTTATTAAATCCTCAAAGGTTTTGATGGGGGGAGTGATCTTTGAAAGCCACTCCATGGATTGTCCACCCAGAGTTCGTGGAAACAATCTCATTAAGTAGGTATCATCATGAGTGAATTCTAAGCTCATATTTTGGAAATCCCACACATGTTATATGGGTTCAGCTTTCCCATTATACCTATCAAATTTAGGGATTTCACAATGTTTTGGAAAAGGAATCATTCGAAGACTCTTATCAAAAGGATAAGGACATATGTCATCCAAAACATACTTCTTTGTGGTACCCCCTTGCATTTATTTTATTTTCCCTTGTAATTCTTTGATCTGTTGAGTGAGGGCACTAAAATCATTAGGAGGAGTTTCAGGATTTTGTTTAATTCCTTTTGTGTCAAAATCAGTAGGTAACTTAGCTCCTTGATTAGCTAATGAAAGGAAATATCTTTCCTTGTTTCGTTCTAAGATCCTTTCCATAAGAGTATGGAATTGGGGATCCCGTTCTGCTTCTTGGAGCTTTTCTTCTGTTATCTCTTCAATATTTGAATTATGACAGGGGATCTCTTCCCTTTCACTATTATCACCCATTTCGCTTACTATACTTTTATCTTTTTCTATGTTCCTTTGAGATCTCGTGACAACAGGCATAAGCTTTACTCAACTTCTAATAACTTGATCAAAATGATGAAATAGTGCAATGTTTCATGGATATGAAAGTCAGGATAGAATGAAGATTCTACGACTTAAAATATTTTTAATTTTTAGCTCGCGATTCCCTAATTGAAAGGATGAAAATCTTGTTTGCGAGAATTAAACCAAAGATCAAAAAGATAGATGATTTTTCACTTTATGAGTTTTGATCGTAGCTTTGTAAAAAGATGAGTTTGATGAATACCTAATGTGCTTGAGTTCTCTATTGTAGAATTTGATTGGGATGAGTAGCGTACGTAATTGCAGGTTGGGGAATATAAGAAGAACAAATATGCTGAGTATGGTTGTGCCTCTGAGAAAGGGCTCTTCTTTGAAATTAAGCTCGTGAGTATAAATGTTCTACAACATAATCATCAGTGAAACCTCTAATATAATTGTGATATCGGTGAATAAAGGTCTTGTGTTCAAGTAAGACCCTTCGACTTTGGTATAGAAATTTCCTCTTTTTCAAGAACTTCTTATGACTGAGAGATTTATTTGGCTTTCAAATCTTCCTTTCTAGAGACTTCTTGGAAAAATTTGCAGACTTCCAAACTCTAAGCATGGAAAAGACTATACTGGGAAGACCGATTTCTGAATGTCAAAAAGTTACCTAGGTTCAAAAAACACATGCACCGAAATAGAGCACAGATGAGCCAAAATAGACTCCCTATGCGCCAAAAAAGAACATAGATGTGCCGAAACAGAGCATGGATGCATCGAAACAGAGCACAAATTCATTGAAATAGAGCACAAATGCACCGAAATAGAGCACATATCCGTCGAAATAGAGCAGCAATGCACCAAAACAGAGTAGCAATGTACTAAAACAAACTAGGGATGTGCTAAATTATCCGTTTAGACTTTTGAGATAGACATGTTTTAATAGTTTGATATTTTTGGATGATCTTAATCTGATTTAAATGTGAAAAACATAGAATAGAGAAGCAGATAGTTGTTTTGTTAATCCTAAAATCTAAACAAAGAGCGTATGTTCTTGAGTTTGTCACAAGTTTTAAAAAAGATAAGCATTCCAAGTAGACTCACTCTTAGTTTTCAAATAGGTCATCATCATAATCACAGACCACAGCTTAAAATTGTGTCGAATCACACAACCATGTCACCCCTAGAGGGTGCCCATGCTTTTTTCTTTTACAGGTGCCTACTCAAGGTGATGGAAGTGGATACCAAATCCCATGAGCAAACAATTTGTGGCAACTATATGGTGAGTGTCTTAGGGGCAGATTCTTCCCTCCCCTTGCATTGTGATTAAGATGATGTTTGGATACTGACACGGCTGGCTTTCTACACTATGGTTTGTAGTCAAGGTTTTCGTTCAACACGACAATAGATAAACTCCCTCAGGAGACCTCCCAACCTTTAGAACAAAGGATTTGGGGATGGTTATCTTGTACACTGCCATCGAATTACAGACTTTCCCCTAATTCATGTTTGATTATAGTGGGCTGGAAAACATGGCTTTGGTTGTTCCCACTTAGGTCATTCCTCTTGGGTGAGTAATTTTTCCCACAAGAGCAGGCCCTCTAAAGGATGTAATAAAGCATACACATTGCATGAAAATAAAAAGGCAGTCTGGTATTTTGGTCACCCAGTTAAGGGGAGAGCATAGACCTATTGCCATAGAGAAAGCAAACAATGTTCTTTTTATAGCACCAAATGGCAATGATCTAAACTAAGTGAAGATATTGCTTCACAAAAGGCATGGGGCTTATTTTAACTACAAAATAGCATGTGATGACTA
Source organism: Sequoiadendron giganteum (assembly GCA_007115665.2). Lineage (NCBI taxonomy): Eukaryota > Viridiplantae > Streptophyta > Pinopsida > Cupressales > Cupressaceae > Sequoiadendron > Sequoiadendron giganteum. The sequence continues at coordinate 560,725,094 of CM021109.1, read as the reverse complement.
CCCTAGGATTGATAGATTCCATATTTTAAATTTTTATCCTAGGATTGGTTCATTTTCCTTAAAAACTGAAATAAAAAATATTGTTCGCGGATGGCATTGAAATCAAAATTTATGTTTACAAACCCCCTGCATGTGCTAAAAAAAAAAGTCACCAATGCGCCAAAATAGTTACTAGATGTGCTAAAAGATCAATCTGGGATGCGTCGAAATAGTCTCTGAATGCGCCAAAACAGTCCCTAAATGTGCCGAAACAGTCTCTGGATGCACCGAAATAGTTTGTAGATGCGCTGAAATAGTCCTTCTATGCGCCAGAAAAAAGCTCGTATGCACCAAAGCGCAGCTCTAGTTCGTCACCTTGTGTTATTAGAAAATGTGGATTAATCAAACAGTAAACTAACACACCGATAAGACATTATATTAAAGAAATCTAACTAGAAAGCATAAATGCAAACTCTAATGACAATAGCTTCTTCAAATTTGTCCCATCATCCTCTATCTCCAAGGATTTGATTAAAAATGTTGGCTCTGAGTTGTGTAAGTAGTAGCATGTTGAAATGGCAACTTAAGAGAATGAGATTGAATTGAAAATGTATGTGAATGATTAAATGATTTAAGCTATGAAATTGAAAAGCTATGATGCTAGAATGCTGATAATATTGAAATGCAACTATAGTAACTACATATGAATTCTAAGATTCGAGGTGTGTCCTTTTCAACTCATAAGAGGGTTGTATTTATAGATTTTTGAAGGCAAAAAATCGAGTTGGCGAGGGTCAACAATTGATATTCAAACCTGTAAAATTAATGGCGGGAGATCAAGAAGTTGAGAAAAAGATGGAAGATGTTTCCATAAATTAAATGAATGAATATTTAATTTATGTGTGAAAGATGATAAAAGTGCTTTAATTAAATATATAAAATATTTAATTAAATATGGAGAGAAGAAAGTTTCTAATTAAATATTATAGAATATTTAATTATTGAGGAAAGAAAGATTTTAATTAAATCTTGGAAATATTTAATTATGGAAGAAAGAAAGCTTTTAATTAAATATTAGAAATATTTAATTAAGTGGAAGAGAAGAAAGTGCTTTAATTAAATATTTGAAATATTTAATTAAATGTGAGATGAAGAATATTATTTAAATTTAAAATTTAAACTTGTGATAATTAATATAAATAAATTGTGAAATCTATTTATTTAATTAAGAGGAAAATAATTAAATAAACTTATTTATTTAATTAAACTAGAAGAATCGAGAAAATGAACAATATAAATAAATAATTAAATTTATTTATATGTAGATGACTTAAGAATATTAATTAAATAATTCATATTTAATTAACTAATAGGTTTGATTAACCATGACCATTTTTAGATGTGTACAAGAGTAACATGATAATTAATATAAATAAATTATGAAATTTATTTAATTAATTACTTAGAGGAGAATGGAAAATGTTAATAATTAAATAAACTTATTTATTTAATTAAATTATAAGAATTAAAAAGTGAACAATACAAATAAATAATTAAATTTATTTATATATAGATGACTTTAGAAGATTAATTAAATAATTCATATTTAATTAATTATTAGGCTTGATTTAATGTGACCAATTTTAGATGTATACAATAGCAATCATTGATGTTTTTCTATCCTCTGTACCTACTTGATCATAAATTTTTACTATAGGCTCCAACATATTTTCAAAATTTATCAAGATATTTACCAAATCCTCTAATCTAAGAGGTGAACCAAGTCTTACCAAAGAGGCATTTCATCCTTCCTAGTTTGGAATTATGTCTTCTAACACTTTAGTCTTCTTTGATTTTGGTTTGGTGTGCACATGAATGCCCAAACCCTGTTCTTCATCTTCTTTAGAGGATGATACATAATGAAATATTTTAGAACCAAAACTTGTTTCTTGTGAAGTACCTTCAGTAGAGGACATGCTTCATTTCTTCTTTCTTACCAGTTTTATTGCAGGGTCTTCCTCCTCTTCCTCTTCTTCTTCAGTGATGCTCAAGTTATTTTTCCCTTGTATCCTTTTCCTTTCTTCCTCTTTTAAATGGTGCTATCAGACGAGCCTCTTTCCTTTTTACAGATCTTGTAGCAGGTCCAAAAGGAGTTGGGCCTTTGCCTTTACCAAGAGCTCTAGGTTCAACCTTCACTATTGCAGGGCTAGAAGCTAGTTTTGAAGGAGCAGTCATGTTGGATCTCATTAGACCTGATGGTTCTCCAATACTCTACTCTCCTAAGGGTCTACCTTGTGTAATATGCTCATGAATGAAGCCATAATTTCCAAGGATTTCATCTACCTGCTTTCTTATCACATGATTCTTATGCTCCAAGTGAACCTCCATATTTTCTACATAAGTGCCAACTTTAGATTCACTGTATCTTTCAGAATTTTCAACAAAAATTGTACATAGCCTTCAAATTCATCCTCTATAACCTCACACCCCAAAGGTTGAATCCATGTAGTCTGGGGTTCAATAACTTCAATAATGCACTCATCATAAGAGACATTAAATATGATATCATTCTTATACTTCTCAACAAATTTACTAGGGATCCTTTCCTGTTCATTCATATTACTTTTAAATAAAATAAGTAATGTTGTTAGGGCATTGTTTTGATTCTTTAAATCACCCAAACTATGCATATAATCAAAAAAATTATATACAACCAATTTGGATGTGTCCCAAATCACCACATCATCTCTTCTGAGAAGTATTCTAAGAAAGTAGAACAAAAATAAAATTAGGAAGCCAAATTTAAATACATATTTCTTCTCCTTTGACATATTTAAATTTTCAAAAAATTGTTGCTAGAGAAATTCACACAAATCATAATAGTACCATTAGCTTCCATGTCATAACTGTTGTAATTTTTTCTAGGGGACACATAATTTTCTCTATTTGTGAAGTAAATCTTGTGTCCAGTCATTATAGTTGCATACTTCAAAGTAGGATTACTAATATTATTTATTACAAGAGACATTCTATCAAATGTACCTCTAGTGAGTTCCATCACCACTTCATTCTTCATAGACTTCAACACTGGTAATGGTCTAGTGTAATAGAGTCTGATAACTACCTTAATCACTTCCTTAGTTATAAGATGAGGTATGTCAGTTCAAGAAAACTTGTCATGCATTCTATTGAGAATTGGTTTAACATATTTATCATCAATAGTGAAGTTGAATTTAGGAAAGTAATTCCATTGATCCAAATTCTTCGCAAAAATATTTAAATACTTAGGTTTTACCAAAAATCATCCCCATTGATCTCATTGTGCTACATATCTATCAAATTACTATGATTGAATTCCTCAATTTTAACTCAAATTTACATCCTAGTATCTTTAGTGGGCATGACAACATGAGAAATCGATGAGAAGGCACCCAAAAGGTCATCTTTGAAAACCTTCATATAATATTTCTTATAGGATGATCTTGGTCTTTCTATCACATTTACAGCTATAGGAGTTGTCATTCTTCAACAAATTTTGCTCTAATTATTTCAAAAATATGATTCACACAAACCCACAACAACACAAAAGAGTAAAATACCTTTTCCTTCACAAAAAACCAAAACTAGGGTTTACACAACTCACTCTCCAAATCACCTCAAGAATGCTCCAAATTTCTCTCCAATTTCTTCAAATGTACAAGTGATTAAAATTACTTACAAATCCAATTCATAAACCAATTATCTTTCCTAATTCACATTAAATGTGATAGATTTCAAAAATTTGATAAAAACCCTCTTTACTACAGAGAGAAACCCTAATTTACTTCACAAATGATCATGCATTTACATTTCTATCCAGTTCCTTTTGCATAAATTTTTTTGATCCATTCCTTACAACATGTATTTGTGTGAAATATTGACATGCCAAATATCTAGGGGGTTCGAACAATTTCCTGTTAAAGTTCCCCCCTAAGACCATGTTGGGTCTAATTCCCGGAGGAATTGTCTACACCAGATGGTGGCACAAACGCATTTGATATTTCTAGATTTTCTTTCTTTTTCCATATCTTGTTAATTTCTTGCTTAACCTCATTCTTGTCAATTTTCTTTAGTTTTTCATTCTTCTTTATTAGATCAGATTGCTTCCCCCTTTTACTTCTACAAACTCTTGAAATGTGTCCAAGTTTATTGCAGTTGTAGAAAACAACATTTTTCTGATTTGTTTGACCTCCATTAACCCTTGATCTGCACTGATTTTATTTGTGTCCAAACTTATTAGATGTATAGAAATAGCCAACAAAATTTTGATTCATTTTAACTCCATTAAACCAATTCATCATTCAATTTTTCTATTCACTAGCTCTACGCCGAATTTTCTTGTATGCAAAACATTATTCAGAGAAGGGACTCATCTACTAATATATTTTACTCTTGCACTATGTTGCATTGTCACCAAATTTATTGCATGAAAAATAGACACCATTAAAGGATCAATACCTTCAAGAATTTGGTTGTTTGATAGGCAGTCTTCTAGCAAAGTTTCTTGGATTTTTTGTCTGCTTCCCTTTATCTTGAGTCTTTTGGTGGTCTACCATGTTTGAAGTCCTCATATATTTTGAGCTTTCACCTAATTCTAGTCCCAAACCACCTTTGTCTTTAGCTGGTTTCTATCCTACAATCAACTCATCAAGATTGGTGGATCTTGTTTTAAGCTATCTTCACATAATCTTGCTTTTTACATATCTTCTCTCAGGTTTACCACTTCTTGTTCAAGCCTTAACAGTCTTTCTTTGCACCACTATATTTAGAAAATTTTCAATTATCTTATTTTCCTCCATTTTCACATTCAATCTAGTGATATCTTCATTTGCTTGTTTTAATTGCTCACTCACTTATCTATGTCTTTCTTTAAATTTCCTCAATTCCTCTTTCAATTTCTTGATGCATTCATTTGCCTCATCAATATTTTATTTCAGATCTCTATTTTCATTTATAGCTTTGTCAAAATCATCAATAGTTGTCCAAAGTTCTTCTTTATCATCCATTTGTTCAATCTTTAAGATTTTCCTCAAGATGTTAGGCTTCTTCAAAGGAACCAAGCTATGATACCAATTGTTGAATACCTAAGATACTGAGAGAGAGAGAATCAGTATCTTCTTAAACTTATTGAAAAAACACCATGTGATTACTCCAATGCAAATAATAGTAAAAATGAGAAAGAGCATTAACAAAACATAAAATCGCACAACACATGAACACTAGTATTTTTATGTGGAAAACCCAAAATGGGAAAAACCACAGTGAGGATTAGCTCACAATATAGTATAACTGCTTATAAGATATTTACAAATCACTGCTAGGACTTACTATCCAAATTGAGAGGCTTGCTACCTATAAAAGATACACTAAAAAAATGGATTACAACTATAATTTGAACTAATAAAGTTACACCTAACAAGTGTTGATTTAGTTCCTTTGATGCTTAGTAATCTCGCATACCAGCTAACATATATTTGCCTTGATTCATATTCAAATTCATTCTACACATTTCAATCTCAAAACCATCCAATATATATCGAACTCATCTTCAAGAATCAATTAAGTTGGCCTAATTATATGCAACCCTTATTCACCAAAAATATAACGGGTGGCTTCAATTTGTTGCAAGTATGAATGAGTATGGTGGTGTTGTCATTAATGTCAACATTTTTCAGAATGTTTTAGATAAATGAATCATGTGATTTCTAGTGGTACATGTATGGTTGAGATATTGTATATATTTTTTGAGCATATGGAGCTATCTTTATGATGTTGCAAGTGTGTTGATATGATGAGTTATCAAGTGCTTTTGAGAAACTTAATAAATAGTAAAGATAGAGTTGTGTGTGTGTTCTAAATGTTCTCCAATAATGTGCTCTAAATTTATTTTGTGTTGATCATATACTTGTGTGAATTTTTAGTGTTGTTTATAGGCATATTTTGTTGATATATCTTGAGTTATAGCTTTTAGGCTGATGAAGAATGAAAGTTGTGTTCACCGGTTTATGCACTAGTCTGGCAGAGTTGGTTGTCTATGGACTAGGAGAATTATTTTTGCTTCATAGTCCTCTGATGGTTTTTCTTAGATCTTGCAGATCTAGAAGAAGTTCAATAATGATTTTATCTATGTTTTGGAAAAAAAATTCATGGTTTGGTGCTTTACAAGGCTAGTTTGAGAGCTACTATGTGTGTTTGTACAGTCCGATTGAACTGATGGAAAGAGTTCTTTGTATGAATATTGTTATAGATGCTAGAGATGATTCTAAATGAATATAAGAGGTGTTATACTATATGGTGAAGCATGTTATGTGATCTACATGTTATCATCTTGCTGTGAATGCACCTAATTCGAAGTTCATTGGTGTTTTCATAAGGTTTGGCCGACCTGGTGTCTACACATTACACGAAGGATACGTATCAATTAAGGAAGCATGTGATTGATCCAAGATGTTTTTTGGGTCCTGGTTAAGTGTTTATTTGGTCAAATCTCATTCTTATCCACCATGGGAATGTTGATTTTCTGACCTAATTAGAATTTGAAAAATAAAGAATGTGTAGCCAACCTTGGAGAAATTTTTGAAGATCGAAGGTGGTATAAATACAAGTCAAGATGTTGTGAATTAAACAAAAAAAGTGAAGAAAACTGTGAAAAAGTATAAGAAGGTGTGTGAAAGTGAATCAAGGTAGTAGTACTTTAATGTGATAGACTCCTAAAATAAGTGAGTCGATGGTGTCTGCAATTATTTATTGAAGGATGTGAATGTGTTGAAACTGTTGTGGTGGATTATCTATTATCTTTCTTTATCTATAGGTAGTGAGCCTCCTTCAAAATAGTGAGTCCTATATTTAGGAAGTTACCCTTGTATCTATAAAATGAGTTATTTCTGGCTAGTGATCCCTCTACAGTTAGCCTTTGTATCTAGTTTTGCATTGCTATTATATTGTGAGTTCATCCTCACCGTGGTTTTCCCTCATTGGTTTTTCCATATAAATCTGGTGTCTCTGGTATTTCCTTTCTATTATGTACATTTCATGTTTATACTTAATAAAAAACTAAATTTAATGTGAAATTGATTAAGATCAAAAGTGAATGTAATTAGAGACAACTATTTATCCCCCCTCTTAGTTTTCTTATGCAATTCAACACAAGAATGTGCAAAATATTAGCAAAAAAAATTCAATCATATAGTACACTCCAACATGACAGCATTGAACAAATATAGGCCACAATTACATTTGCAATACAAACATTAACCCATTACAATATCAACTATCCATTAGTTCATCTAGATATAGACCTAATAGAAAAATGTAACAACGGAGTAATTCCAACTCACTGTACGAGCACCTGAACACATGAGATTCAAAACTTACAATTTTTCAACATCCAAAAACCATTTCCAAAAACCTCAAGCAACAATATTAATTAGTGAATGATTTTAGACCAAAATACCAAAGGATAATACTTGCATATTGGTTTAGAATACTGGATCAACCTTAAACTTAAACTTTCAGCTGCAACTCATATAACATGGTGACAACAATGAAAACTCAAAATCTTCATAATGATATATTCCTCTTCATTCTTCCAACACTTCCAATAATTCATTTCAACCATGGATTATATTATCGTGTTATTGGTGTCTAACCATGGGGAGTAAGTACTCAAAGATGGTGGAAATTTATCTCTCTAGCTAGCAATCTCTTATCCTAGTTTCTCATTTTTTGTCATATATGTCCTATTATTTTTCACCAGTCTTTCAATTTGGGCTCTAGTGAAATTGGTAACATTAACATTGAAGTTTACAATTTCTAGAGGATCTGTATCTTCAACCCATTGTACTGAGAGATGGCTAAATGTCTTATTAGGATCATCAATAACTAAAGGTTTTATGTTTGGTGGGTACAAATCCCACATTAACAATATTTCATTGTCTACATCATAACTTGATCCAATGTATACTTTATCTACCCCTTCAATGCTTAACTACAAGTTTTTATTCTAGCTTCTCTAGAAGTTGTGAGATACAATGATGGAGCTCATATCCCATCTAGGGGGAAACATGACCCCTACCTCTTATAGCAATGTTCTCCCCTTTTCTAATGTCATGGCTTCCATTTCTTTATCTATCTCATCCTTTAGCTCTTCCAAAGATTCTACTTCCTATTTAGGTGTGAAAATATTTAATCCTTTCCCTAATTAATTTGACCTTATACTCATACACAAAGGCCTTAATCTCAAAAGTTTTAATAAAATAATCATCAGAAAAAAAAATATTTCCTAGAACATCTTACATCATTCATAAGCTCATTTGGGGACTCCATCACAACAAAATTCCTTTCTATTAGAGGCTCAAACCTTAAAATAATAGGTTCAGCCACCTATATTCCTAAATCACCACTTCCCACTTCTTCTATTTTTACAATGAACATTTCAATAGAGAAACTAATGTCTACTATTGGCTGAGGAGAAAGTTGGCATAGTGGGGTTCCATACTCGACTTACATTTCTCCAATATCCTAATTTGTTTTCTTTGAGAACACCCAAGGAGGCACATCCCTAGATAATTTTTCTTCATGTGAAATTAGTTCATCCAATATTTTTATAAGATCTTCAATTTCCAAGAATGCTCCTTCATAAAAGGGATTATTACATGTATTCCAAGATTCTATTGTCATCACTCTATGATACATGCTTCTTCTCCTAGAAGCATAAGGTTCATCAAAATTTCTTACGAAATCACGCTCTTCAAAGAGTATGTGATGATAACCTTTTATTTTCTTGCTTGTTTTCACATCATTTATGAAGTGTTCAAGGTAAAATTTTCCCTTGGATTCCCTTTAGGTAGATTATAATGTTCTATATTTTTATCAATTAACTCATAGCCTTTTTTAGAAACCACAATAAAATATCAAAAGAACAATGTCTCATGCACCAGCGATTGCTTGTTATGAATTTTAAGATGCATGAAATTTGAGTAGGCCAATTTCCTCACAATCTCTAAGTAAGAAATCATGTTTGGACAGGTTTTCGGTAGTAGAAATGGTGCTCCTTCAAATCCATATACTCTAATATTTGTAAAATCACCATAGGTATACCAATCACCCCAATTGTGATTGACCTTCCCTCTCTCAACTTTATCCTTGGGTCTTAAGAACCTTTATATTTTAGGTGAAAAACTATAGTCACACGAATGACCCAATAGCCTATATATAGGTTTCACAAAATATTCCTCAAAATACAAATAATATGATCCTACACATTGACTACCCCAAATAGTAGTCCACATCTACACAGGTCTAAGATTTCCATTATCTTCCAAGTCCCTTATTCTTAAACACTCAACCCACATTCCTATAATTTTTCCCTCATATAGAATGAGATGCATGAATAAAGAATAATGCCTAAATATGATACCTCCAGTTCTATTTTTGACAAAAACAAGGTCATTGTGGGCTTCATCAACTAGGTACTTGGAATAATCAAGGGGTCAAGCATCCTAACTTTGCACATCAATTGTAAAGACTAGTAATGCTATTTCCATAAATATGGGGGTGTCCAAGCCATGTACCTGGAAAATAGAGTAGTATGTGTATTGGTAGATCTCCTCAAACAAGTTCATAGAATATGGAGAGTTTTCCTACCTTGAAAACACTTTAAGTTGATTTCCTTCATCTTTGGGCCTATGTAGAGGAAATCTCCACCTTTTGTAACTGGTTCTTAGGTTGTGAGACTTGTTTAGGGGATCCCTAATCCTAAATTTCATGTTGATACTAGCGTCTAGTTGGAATACCATGGATATGTAGTTTTTGGTAACATTAATGAAAGAGGATCCATTTTCCAATTCAATCATGTGAGTTTGAGGATTATATCTATCGGCCAATGCTTTAATCAATTCAACATTAATGAACACATTAGGTATCACCAATTTTCCAAGATTTAGTTTCCATGGGTTAAAGACTAGTTTGTGTTTGTGCATATTATATAGTGGTACACAAAAAAATCATATCCCCTTGTTCAGATCCATGTATCACCCAATTTCTTATTTTTATGTTCTAATTGTTCAAACCAAGGGTTCAATTGTGTGTTTCTTCTAGACCTTTTTCCAAAGCAAGGAAATTGTTTGATTATGTTCTGGTTTAAGTGTCTTTCTTCCAATTATTGTCTTTTTTTTAGGGTTTTTCAGACGTGCTTTCCATAATCTAAGATTTACAGAAATAAACCCTACTTCCATTCTTTGATCACTAAAGTGATTCGCAAATTCTAAAATATTCAGCTTAAGCTTTGGGTACTTAGAAATAAAACATCTTTTATAGTCTTCTTGTCATCGTCCACTACTAGTTTGCTTCCTTTCTCCTTTTTTCCTTAATGATTTCCACATATGTTCAAGATTTGATTTTTAATGCTTTTGGATCTGGTTCGTTAAAGGAAATTTCATCTCATCAAGTGAACAATTAATTTTTTTGAATATGAGCCATTGATTTTTTATCATCACCATAAAATTGTCTCTTTGTTAGGCCATAGTCTTGTTAATACTTTCAATTCATTGAGATGAAAAATTTAAGCTCTCACCAATATTCCCCTTTTCCCCCATTATCCTTCTTAATGCCATATCCTCTTTATTTCCTTCAATATTTTGAAGAGACTCCATATACCTTCATCCCGATATCACAATGTCCTCTCAAAAGCTTGGTTGTAGGTAATTCCTTTTATGTTCCCTTATCACTCTGATATGTTCACAAGTTTATCACATCAAGGAAACAAGTGTTATCATTTTATCAAGGGTACCATTATTCTTTTTCTTTTGATATGTATTCTTCCCTTCGATGGAGTCCTCAACTTTAGTCATTCGCTTATTTATTTTAGGGCTATCAAAGGGTCTGATGTTTGGGTCTCACTAAAATAGATCCCTCTCTCCGACATTATTTGAATTAATATTCTTTTTTCCTTTTTGAGGCAACTATGATTACATTACTCCAATATCTTGAAGTCCTTTTGAAACCCTCTTGGATTTCCTTTTTTAGCTTTTGTAATAAATGCCATCATGTTATTGAAGAGAAAAATTTCCTTGTCCTATCGATGCATATATTTCTCTTTGATTAACTTTACCACTTACATAATATTGAAGGGATGCATGAATCACTCATCTGGATATTATATAACCTCTTTGATGCTTCAAGTGTGAAAGTTGAGTATTGTCCCTTTCACATTTTATTGTCACTTCGATATATTTATGAGTTATGTCTAAGAGATGTTTCTCAATTTCCTGAATGCTGAGATATATTTTCTCTAAAATTAATGCCAGATTAATTAAAAATATTTATGCACCGTAGTGGTCTATGTCTTGGGTTATAAAATATACCCCCAAACATTATCCTCTAATATAGAAAAGTGTCCTCAATAAGATTCCAATCAGGTTATCAAATGGAAAATAAGACAAATTCCCTCAATATAATATTTAATCCTCAATAATTTTCATACCATCTTGCTTCATTGGTTCTTTGAAGGGACATCAAAATGAATTTTGTTTAGATAGTGTAGTCTCTTTGACATGACTTTCTTCATTTGAGGGTAGGACAATAAATATAAAATTTTCTAGGGTAATGACTATAGGGTAGGTAAATGAAGTATTGTGAATGGTAAAGTTTTAAAATGGCATGGTAGGTGATGGGATATTTGGAAAAAAATGGATGTCTTTGGGAATTTTAAGGCTAATATTTTTAGTCCTAACACCTTCTTTTCCTTGCTGTCACTCAACATACATATAAATTCCACCTTGATATTGATCTCATACATTCAAATTCACTAGTTCACATAGTATAACACTATCTTGCATATTCTATCATGTTCTCATTGCATCTACAAAACAAAAATGTTCTATATATATGTTATTACATTCACATACATCAATTAGGCCAACCTAATTAGATGTACATGTAGTATCCTTTAATCAATTTAATAACTAGGAACATGAATTCCTATACTCAGAGATTGAACATCACAACTGATAGTCATGACCTGCTAAAGGACCTCATTTAATTATCAACCTAGGGACGTAAGACTTGAAAGGGGTTTGCAAATTATATGCACTACTCACCAATTTCAGACATGTATTATCTATTGAAAACATTATGCTGGAATTGGAATTACTGGAACAAATTCTGACTGACTAAACTTCCTTGAAATGAAAACTGAAAGACAAAACTATTATGCATCTAGTGGTTGTAGGATTAGTTGGCAGTTCTGTGTTTCTGCCAGCTGCAAGAACAGTCACACTAAGCTCTATAAAAGGAAGTGCAACTATTTTAACTTGCAAAATAAGAATATAGACAACTCCCTAAGTGGACCCCCTTAGGTAGTGCCAAAGATAAAAAGCAAATTAGACTTTAAACTTCATAAACACCTTTATTGATTTGAGATGAACAAGTACATGGCTCACAATCTTCAACTATAGTTCTAAGAACTAAAATGTATTACAGTAGTAATCTTCTGACCCTTTCTTTGAAGGAGAATGGGATATTTATTAAAAACTGAATCTAATTCCTAACTAACCATTCCCTCATAATATGGGAAGTCTTTATTACATCATAACTAAGTAAGTGAAGAGATAGATACAAAAAGGAAGAACTGAGTCAAATCAGTTCTGAAGATTTAAAGCACCACCATCCTAGATTTATGTGCCATTGAGATGCCTAAGTTGGATTCTTGGAACACTCTCCTTGCATGGTGGATGACTTGAAGCTGCCTCCTTAGTTTTTGTTGCTGAATTAGTCTTCCACGAATCAAGTGGAAACTGAATTTCATCATTAAGATGTGGTACCTGTAAATAACTTAACAACTATTCCTATGGAAGAAAATTAGCTCAACACATTCAAACATTAAGACAATCCATCACTTCATTTATACATTCATTAAGCATTTATTCAAAACAAACAATATTTCAAATATGGCTGCAGGAAGTTCAAAAATAGAGGTTGCAAAAAAGGCTTGTGATCACAAAAATTCATGGCATACCTATTCTATCAAACTAATAAAACATTCAGGAAATAATCATGGAAAGACTTGTCATAATAAACTTATTGTATTTAAGCATAAAATTATAGTCTTGTTCCCATAACTACCACTAAATGTTTGTCTCAGCATAATAAAAAGTAGAAAAGTGTTTTAAAAATATAGTCTAAATATGCCAAAAAATGGGCTCATCATTTCCCCTCAACCGAATACTTGTTGGACCCTTTAGCAAGTTTGGCATTCTTTCTTCGAGAAAATTCCCTCAAATCAGCATTTTGTTGTTGTCCACATTCCCCATGCTGAAAACTCCAAAAGTGAGCTCTCATAGCTTCTAGTCACTACCATATGCTATCCTTAGAGTTCCTGTTGTAAGTGTTTTTTTCCCCCTCGATGGCCAACAATGGCCATAAGAGAATGGGTGGTTGCATGACTAAAGGAAACCAATTCTCTTTCTTTGTTTTGGAATTTCTCATATATCTTTTTGGCCTCCGAGTGGCTGCATGCAGGGTATTCAGGGTTTGCGATTCCGCCTTTCTCAAATAAAATGGTAAGTGCTCCCATCTTGTTTGAATATGATGGGTGGAAACATCAAGATCCTTTTTTTCAATCTGGGATTATTGAGTAAATACCTCTTGTCTCAATGGTTCAATTAGTGGCCTACCCCTCTCATCTGCCCAAATCTTCTTCCAATAAAAATAGATACCCATCTCACTTTTGGATTCATTCCTCACTGTTAGTGGCATGTTAACCTCATCATGCTTGTATCCATGAAACTGCTCTCCCCTGCTTATTTCATTTCTAATCTAGGAGATCAGAGAATTGATGTGTATTTCCCCAACATAGAATAGGGGATTCCATTATTTATTATGAGGGAAAGCTAAATTGTGTAAATAAAATTCACATAGAAGATATCTGACATGCTGAGGTGAGTCCCTATATTCATCATAAAATTCTTCTGGGGTATTCAAGGAAGGGCTTTTACCTTGATAGATCCTGATCAATTGGAAGTTCAAATATAACTCTTTTAGGTACATTGCGTAAACAGGTGAGGGTGACCTGCATTGGATTAGCTATGGAACAAGTTTGACTACTTGGTTGAGAGTGTCTATTAAATTAGCAATTTCCAGATTCTTGTTTTGGATTATCCTCTGTAATCTCTCAATTTCTAGTTCATAAGTAGTCCATTGATCTTAAAGTTCTGTAGAACATGTCATTTCTGCAGAAAAAATTGTAACATGGAGTGAAGGCCTATGGTTATAACTTGTTGTAGGTGGCCTTTGAATTTCCGCAAGCGTGTCAAATTTTTCTTGCTCTGCTTCCTCAATTATTTCTATGTTATTGTATTTCCCAAATATTTCTTGTTATATTCCATCATCCAATTTATAGTTTTCCTATTCTTCATTAGGCACATGATGCTCTAGTATGTCTTTCTAAACATTACGCTTTGCATCTGTCATTTCATTGTTTTCAATTTCTCCTTATGATTGAATTACAATTATTATTTCCTCCTCAGCACATTCCTCTTCTTCCTGCAACTGATCTTTAATCCCCTCTTGCATTTGTTCTTCAATGGCCACTAGCTCATCAAGGCCAATTCCTTGAGGAATATGTTGTGCACTTTTTGCACACATGCTCCACTGAATGTGGGGACCCTCTTTCTTCGCTCTTGGTGTTTTGACCCTTTCTTTTTGAGGAGTTTTTTGATTGCTTAGGTTTGTGCCTTAACAATCATTTTTCCAATTGAAGTGGCATTCTTTTGGATTGTATTGAAAATCTAAAGTTTTGGTTTTATCTCAAGTTTTTCGTTGTTTCCGAGAAAATCTGCCTGGGACGGATTCTCCCAGTTCCTTCTTATTGTCCGAAGTTGACCTTTTGCACTACTTTCAGGAAAGTCTTTACATCCTGGATTTCCCTGAAATCTGTGGCAGTGTCGAATCCCCGAAATTCGTGGCGATGTCGAATCCCCAAAAATTCTTTGTGGCTACGGCTGTCTTGTCGAATGCATTAATGGTGTTTGTGTGAAGGTTTGGGGCTTTGATATATCAATTATTTGAGAAGTAATTGATCATTTTGAGTTGTGCATTTGCTATCATTTGAGCTTGTGTGTTGAGGTTCTTGGTGTTTTGTTGGGTATTTGGATCCTCGAGGTTATTTGAGCTGTACATTTACTTTTGAAGTACTTGGGTTGTATCTAGTCTGCATCGAGTGGCTATTTATTGGTTTCCTTTGCGCTTCCATGGTATGTATATGCACCTTGTTCTCTATTGGTTTTGATTGCTTTTCACCATTTTGTTTGGGAGTCTTTCATGGTTTCTTGGTTCTTCTGGGTGCATGTCATCATTGTGCATTTTGTGGTTTCATCTTGTGCACCAGTTCATTTTTTATTGATCAAATTTTTATGCTTGGTCTGGTGTTGGTTCTTGTTTGGGCTTTAGTTCACTGTGGTTTCAAGCTTTCCATTTTGGTGAATCATCGAGCCATATGTGCTTTCATGGTAGACATTTAGGGTTCCCAAACTAGGCCATGGCCATTTGTTCTCGAAATTGCTGAGAAGTGGGTCATTAGTTCACATTTTATTCATTAAGGTCCTGGGTCAGGTTGGTTTTGGATTTCTGGCTTGGATCTAGAGTGATTTGAATTGCTTTGATGAAATTAGTCGAGATATAGACAGGTTCGGGTTTCCGAGGTCTTTGTGGATTTCCGCCTCCCTCGGATTTTCCTGATTGCTCTATCTCTTCTTCTTTTGTCATCTTTCTGTCGGATTTCATTTGGGTTCGTCAAAATCCGTTCCATCCAGATTGTCCCAAGGTCCACGGTCGAGTCATTTTACAGATGTTGAGCTTTGATACTGTTATATCTGGATTTCACCAAAATCCGTTCCATCTGGATTTTCCCAAACAAGTCGTATCCCTTCATTTTCCCCGAGTTAGTTAGGACTGTTGTTGATTTTGCCAAAATCCGTCTTCGGCAGATTCTTCCAGGTATTTTTGGGAAATGTTGAATTTGATGGTTATGGATTGTGGGTTTCTTTGTAATACATTTGATTAACTTAAAGAGCTTATGCTAAGTATTCTTAATGCTTTTCCTTGGTTGAATTGGTGATTTAAATGATGTTTTGGGATTTTGTTTGTTTGGTTTGCTAGAATCCACCTGGTTCAGATTTTTCTGAAATCCTTCCTAGTGCAGAATTTCCGAGGGGGGCTAAATCCCAAACTTTGAGATAATAATCTTTTGCACTTATTGCTTATTTTGGATCTAATTATATGTTATCTTCATGTGCTCATAGGTGATTTTAGGATAGAATGTTGTTGGCTGGGGCAAAGGAAAGGCAACTGCTATCTCAGATGCAGAAAAGGTTAAGTTAGACATGAGGAGTAGAGTTCCTGAGAGTAAGTTGACTTCAATTTGGTCAGGGATTATAGACACGAACATTGGTATGTGGGATTATGAGGAATTCAAGGTTGAAATGTTAGCATCTAACCTTCTTCTGTTATCAAGGAGAATAGTGGACTCCAGATTGGCCCATGTGGAAGGCTTTCCTTCTATAGTACACTGTTATGAGCTGGTGCTAGAGTGTGCTAGGAATTATGATAGGGGTACACAGAGGATTATTGGCCCTCCGGGTAGGATTTTTGCAGGATTCAGTCCAATCTCCATTGCTACAACCTTTGACATGCCTGATAGATCCCATGTGGTAGCCTTTGACAAGGATGGGGCTAAAAAATATTATGAGGAAAACATTGTAAAGTCCCAGTAGGTGGTTAACTCTTGGATAGAGAAGCCTAAATCCCATTTCTCTAAGTTTCCTATGCAACTATTCAGGATTAAGTTCAAGAGGGAGTACTATAATGTTATCACCCTTCTTACTAGGTTAGTTGCATTGAGAAATGCAAGTGTCTTCGAGACCTGGATGTTTAATGTGATTGCTAGAATGGAGTAGGGATTTGATTATCATTAGGCAGGTTCCATCAGTGCTGTGATCCATGAGTAGTTATGTAGTGTCTTGTAGACCAAGACTTTTACTATGACTTCCTACCTAGTGTATTCATTGGCAAGGCTTCACCCATATAAGGGATTGAGTACTAAGGGTATCTTTAGACAGGATGCTATTTATGAAGTGTATCCCTAGTTGCACCTCACTGGTGGGAGCGACAAGAACTCAAATGATGCCTTCACAATGTATATCACCAGATTAATCCAAGGTGCAGAGCATGTCAAAATCTCAGACAAGGTAAAGGAAGTGATAAGGAGGTATGGAGCATGGTTTATCGAGTTCCCAACCTTCTCATATATCATAATTGATGGTTTTCAGAGGGCTCCCTATAGATTGCCAAGGTATCCTATGAACCACATCATTTTGTTAGAAGTTGTTAGGCAAATATGTGATTTTGACAATATTGTGAAGGGAGAAATGCATAAGACAAGTTTTAGGAATGATTTCCCTCTGAAGATTGGAATGGGAGAGGTCTGTCCTTCTATTCAGTGTACCCATTCTGTTGAGGAAGAAATGGGTACTCTTGGTCTTCCCTTCCACACCAAGAGAACAAGATTTGATATAACTGGTGAATCTCAAAAGAAGGCCAATAGGGATTATAGCCATAAGCCTCATATTGAGGATTATTGGGTAAGCCTCATATTGAGGATTATTGTGTTAGCCTCATATTGAGGATTATTGGGTTAGCCTCACTAATGAGTTTCAGGTGAGGAAGAAGAATTTTTCCAGACTGCCAGTGGACTTGGAAAGTTTGTATAATGTAAAGGCCATCCCCAACCAGATTGAGGAGGATGGAAATGTGATCGAGGGTCACATTTATGAGGTAGTTAAGGATAAACCAGTTGGAGAAGTTGATTGGTTAGAGGAGGAAAAGACTGATTTGGATCAGGTCATGGCTCCAGTAATTAGGTACACAAAGATGTGGTTGAAGCACAATATGCTAGAGCTGGAAAGTGAGGGTGTTCCATGCACCTATGAACTAATGGGAGATTTGGAGTCCCATTCTCCTTCTGAAGGGTCACTTGAGCCAGAACAAAAAGGAAAAGAAAAGGTAGATGTAATACCCCTCCGTTTTGTTTCTTGTTCAAGTTGCTTTATGCTATGTTTGGTTGCAATTACTTTGATACTAGATACATTTTGTTATGATGTTTTGATCGTTACTATTGAGTGACAACTATTATTGTGGGATGTAGTTATCTGATTTTGTTTCACATGCATTATGGATTAATGATGTTGTAGAGTTAACATGAGATGTTATTATGAGATTATTGGAATTATGATGGAAGTGTCAGTTTCGATGAGTGTATTGGTGAAGAAGATGGGTTCGCATCACTCGCTTGTGAGCGCCCTACGAATCTGTAACTCCTTCTTCACGGTCTGTATTATATGCTGGATATATTGTATGATGTTGTTTACTTGGTTGCAGGATTGCAGGTACATGACATCGACTCCACCTGGCTTCACAGGTTTGAGCAGGTCGATCTAACGATTAAGTTGAATGGGAGATACTAGCTAGGTAACATGTATCAAGTCTATACCCTAGCCTTAGTGTGTCATCAGTTGTGTGTGTTGAGTCATTGTCTATCTTGCTTTGATGTTATTTAATTCTGAAACATTCTTGATGTGGAAATAGATATTTAGAATAATTGCATTTAAATCATGTTGATGGTTATTTAATTTAAATAATGCAATGTGGATAAAAGTTTATATTTAAATTAATTAATTATATTTAAATTATTTAATTAATTAATTATATTTAAATTATTTAATTAATTAAATTTAATCCAAGGGGGTTGAGTTTAGTTATTAAATAATTAAATTAATTAATTAAACGTGATGCAAAAGAATAAAAGGAAATAAAAGAATTAGAATTAATTTTGGTATTTAATTCCAATGTGTGAGAATTAAATTAGAAATTGTAATTAAATGTTTATTTGGGAAATTGGTTGCAACTTTGGAAATTAATTTATTATTTGAATTTCATTTTAAATTGAAAGTGGGTTTTTGAAAAGTGAAATTGAAATTGAAATTAAAATTGAAATTGAAAGTGAAATTGAAATTGAAATATAAATCTAATTTGCATGTAATGTGAATTAGGGTTGTAAATATTGAAATTGAAATTGAAATTGAAATATCTAATTTGCATGTAATGTGAATTAGGGTTGTAAATATTGAAATTGAAATATCTAATTTGCATGTAATGTGAATTAGGGTTGTAAATATTGAAACTGAAATTGAAATTGAAATATCTAATTTGCATGTAATGTGAATTAGGGTTGAATTAGGTATTTTTGATTTATAAGGATATATGTTTTAATTTTAGAGGAGGAAAGTTTTTAGAAAAATACATTTTTACAGCAGGGAAAATTTTTTGGAAAATTTGCACAAGGGTTTGAAGAAAGTTTGATTGTAGAATTGATTGAAGGAAAGATTATTTGCATTTGTTGGATTTTGGATTGGATTCATTGGAGGATTGAAGAAAATTCAGGAAATCTTTGGAGGAGGCTTGCAACAAAAATTCATCTCTTCCTATAGCTTCTTGTACCAGGTTTTCCTCTTTATGTTTTATTGTTCTTGATTGTTTTCTTTAAAATAGTAATGATTAAAGATTTGTTTGTTAAATCTATTTTAGAAAACAAGCTTGATATTAGAAGAAAAGAATTAAATAAATTTACAGCCTTTGCTTGTGAAAATTTTTGAGTGAAAATTGTGAAAACCTTAGTTGAATTTAAATTATTTGGAGAAATTGATTTTATTGTTATTGAAATCAAACATAGAAATTGAACAATGCATTTAAAATATTTTTAGAAAATGAAACCCTTTGTTTATTATCAAAAAACGGATTTTAAAATCTGCAGTATAGTTATATTTTCATGGTAAATTGGTCTAACTGCGTCGCCTATAACTTAACTTTTAGAAACTGGGTTTTCAAGAAATTTAAAGGGTTTTTGCATTTCGCAATTTTCTTACCCCTGTTCAAAAATCTCAAATACCTAGATCTTATTTTTTTGAGTTATGCTTAAAACATGAGACTGCTGTTAAATTATTTTCCCATGGCTGTTTTGAAAATAAAATAATAATAAATTGATATTTATAAATATTAATATTTTATGTATTGTTATTATAATATTAAAATATTATTTAATAATATTTTATATTATAATTTATAATACTAAAGTATTATATTTATTTATATTATTTTAAATAAAATTTGTATGTTAGATTGGTGGAATTAAAATTATAAACATATGAAAAAATTATTGTGATTTTAAAATGGCATGTTAAAGTTTAATTGAAGGAGTTAAATATTTGATTTAAAGAATGCATAATTTAAAATTGAATTGTGGAATTTAAATCCATATGTAAAAGGTCCAATTATTAATTTGATTTAATTTGAAAAATATATTTATATTTTGAAATATTGATGATAAAGGATATTTTATTTTGAATTAATCAATTTGATATTCTACAAAGGATAGAAAATATGTTAATGATTAAATATATTTAAATATATTAATTTATATTTAGTAGATATATAGTGAAGGTATATATCCATTTGAGAGAATAAATAATATTTTATCTTATTTTATTCTGTTGTTTGCAAATTGGGTATTATTAGTGTTTTAAAGGAGATAATTAGTATGTGTAGAAAATGTATAGAAAAAGATATTTGTTTTAATAAAAATAATTACTTGATTTAAAAAGGAAATGGTTATTTTGTTAATATGATTGAAGAAAATATATTGAAATGTATATATATATCCATGAGTGTTTTCAATCAGTATTTATCTTGTTTTATTTAAGTGCGTGTGATTTAGTTTTGCATGAAGAATTTAAAAGATAAGTTTTGAATGCGTAGTCAAAGAGATAAGTCAAAAGATATTTTTGTACATTGATGAAATTTCATGTTTTAAATAGGATAGTTGAAGAGACATAAATTCCAGATAGAAAATTGAAAAGATTGTTTGCAATAGTGTTAGTTTGCATTAGAAGTAAATTTAGGAACTATCTCTATTGAAAAAGGCTAATAGTTATTAAGTTATATTTCCATAGAACAAATTAATCGTTGTGATTGGAATATTAAAGAATCTTTATAATTGAGTTTATTAATATATATGTTTGGTGTATATATAATATGGAGCATGTAAAATATGTTAAGGGTAAATTCATTATCGTACTTCATTTTTATAAGATGTATGCAATGTATTATTGAATAGAGATTTAAAAATGGATTGATTAGTGTATATGGAAAATGGATAGAAAAACAATATGTTATTATATTAAAGTGATTGAATGTTTTAAATAGAAA
Organism: Sequoiadendron giganteum; assembly: GCA_007115665.2. Classification (NCBI taxonomy): domain Eukaryota; kingdom Viridiplantae; phylum Streptophyta; class Pinopsida; order Cupressales; family Cupressaceae; genus Sequoiadendron; species Sequoiadendron giganteum. Next base: position 560,703,761 of record CM021109.1, on the reverse strand, counting down.
ATTGAATGAGATGTAAGATTTGGTTAGAAAATGAAAAGAGTTTACTTGCATGGATTTGTGTCGATTTAAAAGTAAATTAAGAAGTTATTTTATTGATGAGGCAATCAATTATGTTATTTATTAATTTCTTTTTAGATTAATTGAATCATTATGATTGGATTATGAAAGAGATATGGATTTAGTATATCCAAAAGTAGTATCTTCCTCATGCTTATCTTAAAGGATTTAATTCTTTGTATTCAAAAGGGAAGTAAGTTTAATTATTTTAGATTTCCAATAATAAAAAAGAAAATAAAGGTTATGATTATTTTAGATGATCTACTTATCATGTCTTTGACTTTGTCAACACTAACTATTGAATGAGTATGGATTTAGGAAATCCAAATATTAGATTTGATTGATGACTTGAATGCTTTTGTTGCTATGTCGTCAAGTTGCATTGTTGGTTTTGAGATTTAGTGTTAGTCCTAAATTATAAGTCTTCCAGAAGAACTAAGAGGATAAGGGTTGTTGAATCTTTATGCCATCCAGTTGTTTTCCCTTGGGTAGTGCATGGCGTCTTTTCAGTTTTACCCAGTTTTCATGAACGGGGATGTTTGCACCTCCTTGGTTAGGAGTGGATTATGGGATCTGTGTCTCCTTGTATGGAGTGACCTTGTTATGTGGTTTCATCTTGTTGCCTCCTGTGAAAGGAGTGGATTATGTGTTGTTGCCTCCAAGATGTTTGAAGTGAGATATTTTGTACCTCCTGTGAAAGGAGTGGACTATGTGATTGTTGCCTCCAAGATGTTTGGAGTGAGTTCTATTATTTGTATCCTACTTGTATTGGAGTGGATTATGATGCCTAGTTGGTATGCACTTGTGATTCCCTTGGTGGTTTGTTTGGATGTGTGTTGTCGAATAGAAGAGTGGCTTCTATTAGGCGCCATAGCCCAAAGAGGTAAACTGGCTAACCTTCAAGAGTGATTTAAACAAGTGATAATTAAAATAATATACTTAGAATATTAGGACTAACTTCTCACATTAATCAAGATAATTTAATCCTCACTCATAGACACAAGGGCTTGTTTAGACTTGGGATGAGTGAGAAGGCCTGGAATGGCAAGATCAACTATCTAGTTTTTGCGAGAGGTAGTTGATTCCGCATGAGTGAGTATGAGTGTCGGGATTCGATTGAGCCACCAATTATTACCGGAGCCTATGAAGAATGCCCAGAGGATATCTCATGACAAACCTTGCGATGACACTCTATCTATGACAACTATTGTTAATTATTTTATGTGTATGGTTATTTGAACATACTTGATCTACTTTATGTCTGGAAGCAATGTGACCTATGTCAGTGATGTTGGAGTTGTACTTGTATTGTACTTGAGTTGTACTTGATTCGTACTTGTATGGTGAATGAGTTGTGCTTGTTAATTCATTTGGTTGGTTATAACTGTATGAGTCAGTATGAGTCTGCCTTTGGTTAGAGGTAGTAGATCTTTGTCCATGTTACTTTGTTACTATCTCCTAGCATGGGGGGTGGGCCTTCGGGTACCACATTGGTTGGGTGGAACATGCACCAAAACCGTTGGGTCCCCATCTATCTTCAGTACTTGGTGGCGAGACATCTAGATGGACAGCTCGCGGTTCTTGTTGTATTATCTTGCATTGTAATATTTTAACTTGTATAAGTTATTTTATCCCTCTTATGTTTATGAGGTGGAATTTTGTAATTATAATCTTTTGTACTACTGCCTCATTCTGGGAATGAGTGATGTAACTATTGGTTTAAGATAATGTTTATGAGATTGTATCTCGGTTGATTATCTTTTTATGTTATGTGATATTCTTATGATGTATGATGGTGATTTCATAAAGTTCATAAGGCTATGGTTATATGTAATATGTATGTGTGGGTTTAAGTAATCCTAACCTTGTAGCCTTAGAGGTTGTTGTTAATTAGTAAGTGAATGTGTATGTTAAATTCACTTTATAAAAAAAAAAATTGGTTCACTTATGATGTCAATTGCAACTTCCTTTAGGGTTATTTGGCGGGGCATTACAGTAGATTCTCCTTTCAAAGTTCAGGTAAGGGAGGTCCAACTTGAGAAAGTTGTAGAGGTGGCCAAACAGAGGAAGCATGTTGCTAAGAAGAGGAAACATGCCTCTAAGAAAGAAGTTGAGAAGAATAAGGAAGAAGAGGAGGAGGTTGAAAGTGTTCCACCCTTGGAAAAGAGAAGAAGAATTATAAGATTATCACAAAAAGGGGAGGAGACTCTTAAGATTGATAAGGTAATTGACCCACCAGTGGTAGAGGTGGAGAGTTCGGGAGAAAGAACACAAGTTTACATGAGGAGGTCAAGGAATTCTTCTCCAAAGGACACTGCTACAATGGAGAAGGTCTCGGCCAATATTCCTGTTGAGGAACGGGTGAGTGTATGTATTCCCTAGGATATTAGTAACCTGTAGGAAGAATCAAAGAAAGGTGAAAGTCCTAAGGGTTTGCAAGAAGAGGCATTTCAGGAAGGAGACCTCTTTAGGGTAGAAGCATAAATTGGTAAGGTATTGTAGTCTCCCTTAGTAGCATATGCAGATTCACCTGCAGAAGAGCAATTGAAAAAATTCCCTCAGCAGGAGGAAGTAGTGACTAAAACTTCATCACCATCCCGAGTTGTAGAAGAGGAACAATTGCAACAGGAGGGGAATCCAACTGTGTATGTTCCTAGAAGTCTGAGTGTGGAAAGGCATTCACCTGTTGATCAACAAGAGAAAGAATAGGATAGACAAAGCACAGTACCTACTGGGTCCTTTATTCCAAATTGGCTTGAGAAAGGCTTGAGGAGTAAAATGGTCATAGTGGAGGATGCTCCTCCTAATTGGGATGCCCTTATGGCCAATGTAGAGAAGGAAAAGACTAAAAATAAAGCAAGGGTTATATCCCGAATTGAGAGGGATGGATCCAGCCAGAGAGTGGCTCATATTGATACCCCTGTTCCAAACAAAGATAGGGAAAATGTGACTACCCAAGATTATAATGTGCAAAATATTGATTTGGGGCATGCTACCATAGAGCAAGATATTGAAGAATATGAGAGTTCCAGTGCAGTAATTGTGGCGAGATTGAAAAAGGTAGTACAGACCAGACATGAGTTGGAAGGAGAGAATGAAAAGCTAAAAAGATACTTATAGGAGTTGATGAAACCCTTGCAGGCTATTGATTCCTCCTCTTCTGCTATAGGATTCCTTCCCCAGGAGACAATCTCTGAGTTAGAAAAGATGAAGGGCACCTCATATGCTACAATCACTTGGTTGCAAGGTGTTCAAGCAAAGGGGGATGAGGCTATCAAGGGAATTTTGTCTATTGCAGGGGATTCTATGAGGTCGGTGACATTGCTGAAGACTGTGTTAGCTCAAGTTAAGGAAGATACTGACCTCCTACTCTAGAAGTTTACTACAATTATGGGATTCACCGAGAATGAATTGGTAAGATGTGGGATTCTTCCTCTTCCAAGGGTTTCTGAACTATGGGAATGGCTTGAAATCTTACTCATGAGACAAAGGGCCTTGAAGATCATCAATAAATATGCAAAATAAATTGAGGATGCTTTGACTGATGCGTATGACAAATAAATTTCATTCTTCGAAGTCATGATTGGAAGGAAGAAGTTTGCTCCAAAGCATCTCAATTTGGAGCAGCTTAGGGAATGGTGGAGAGATGTATATTCTTTAGTCAGCAAAGGGTCAGTTACTGAACATCAGTTGGATGATGCAGCAACATACATTATAGTCATTGATAGATATTTGACCAACAAGGCTGATTGGGATGGTACGGCTGGACAAGCAAGGGAAGATATCAAGATTCTTGCGAGAAAGATTAGGGTTTTGCCTATGCCACCTGTTGCTGAGCTAGATAGGGTCCTGTTGGCCGTACATGCTAAAAAGGATAAAATTAAAGACAAAGATGGGGAGTGATTATATAGACTTACATTGATATTTGTGCTTCCCAATAATTTACATGTATTGGGTTGACCTTTTGATGTTTTGGCGATTTTGGATGAAATTGGTGCTATGGCACATTTCATATGATCGAATTATAAATTGGGCCAACCTATCTTATAGATTCTCTATAAAAGCGGGCATGTTGCCTCATTTGAGTGGATAGAAAAATTATAAAATAGAGATAGAAGAATAGGTAGATTAGTAGAATAGTTAAGTGGTATCCGAGCAAGTTAGGGTTTACTTTCAAAGAAAATGTTGTAGCAGAAGAACTGAAATTGTTGCTATCTTGGATGATTTAATATAAGAGAGATATTGTGTTTGGTATCTATCTTTTGGAATCTCATCTGGCATGGTTCTTGTTATTCTATCTTTCAAATTGCTTAATGTTTATAGTCAAATGATTCGATAATTCTTAGGGTTTCATGTTTGGGATGTTTGTAGCGATCTCTAGTCCATACTTTTTGGAGTTAGCTGATTGTTGGCTGCTTTGCAAAGTTAGCCTAGACTTATATTTGTGGTTGTAAGGTTGACTGAGTGAATGTTGATGATTTGAAAATCTTTCAATACCTTAGAATATTGTACTATTTATGTGGAGTTGCAGATTCGTCTGGGTTAAGTAGAAAATATTTTATGAGAGATTGGTCCATCTTGAGCATCTTATCCTTTCGCATTTTCAATCTTAGTATTAAAAGTAGTTTTAAGATTATCTCTGGAACCCTTTATCTTTTGTTATTTCTTTATTATCTGATTTGTACCAAGTTTGAGGGTATCAATCCATTGCTTATATCTAATAGGTTTGAAATCCAACTCTACTCATAGTAAGGTCCCTTTGTGATTACCAATATTTTCACATTTTCTCTGAGTTGTTTTGTTGCATTGTCAAGACCTGACATTACAGACCTTGGGATTATCTCTTTTCCATAGAGATTTACCTTTCAAGAGAGATAGGATATTATATTCTGTTTGAGTTGTTGTTGTGCTGAAAACACCATCAATAGATTGGCACTAGAAGGAGGGCCTTTGAATAAGCAAGCTGGAGTGTTTCTTAAACGCCATCTCTCCTGAGAGACTTAGAAGAAGAACTAGATCCACTCTAGGAGAGGAAGAATTCTAAGAATTACAAGTCCCTACTAGGTCAAGAAGGACCAGAAGAAGGGATGAATCATCATCAGTTCATCCACTCCCATCATCTCCATCATCTAATTCTGATTCTGATTCTGAGGGGATTCCCATCCCACAACCACAACCAGTCATAAATACACCATTACCACCCTTACCTCCACCAATGGATTTTCTCACTACTAATCCATCCCCATTGATCTTCAATAATTACAATGTTATGCCAAAAAATCCTGAGCATTTATGTTCTAAGTTTCATACTCATGATCCCAATAGAACAATAGAAGAACATATTCAGATTTTTTAGACTTGTCTGAGAGATAGAGGGGTCAATTATGAGGATGTTGCATGTAGGTTGTTCCCTTATTCTCTAGGAGAAGAAGCCTTTTATTGGTATAATCACCTGCCTACTGCTTCCATCCGTAATTGGACTAAGTTGGAAGCTGCATTCTTGCAAAAGTTCAAAATTCCCATCAGTGCTAATGAGCTATACTTACATTTTACTAGGGTAAAAAAAGAGATTAATGAGCCCATAGGATCATTCAATGATAGGTTCTATCAAGCATATACTAGACTCCAGGCACCTTATGTTGGAAATGAAGATACTACCTTAGAGATATGCCTTGAGGCCCTGGATAGCCTCACAGCTACCTTCTTGAAACAAAGGACTAATCCTCCAAATACTTTGCTCACTGCATATGCGGAGGTAGTGAAAGTCAGCATAGACTTAAGGTAGCATCTATCAGGACCTCTGCCATCTTTGGGACCTATTTCTCACCCTAGACAAATCCAAGCCATTAATCAGGCCTTGACTAGTCATGCTCCAATAATGATTCTTGTATCGTCACTACCTCTGGTTCCTCATCCAGGTCCACCTATGAATCAAGCTCAACCTACAACTTCTTATCCCCAAAAGAGATCCAATCAACCCTTACAATAGTAACAAGTGTGTTTCCATCCATATTTGCAGAATTCAGAAGTCTTGAATCAGGCTGATGATTATGGGAATATACTTGGACATCCTTTGGGAGGTAATCCAGCACCACCTAGCAATCTAGATAAGGAGAGGTTAGATGAATTGTCTAAACAAGTGAAGAGGTTGAATATCGAGGTAACTTATTTGAGAAATCAAAATAGCCAGCTTCAAGCTGCCCAAAAAAATATACAGTCCAGTTATGGCAGGGAAAACAAAAATTTCGAAAGAGGTCAATACTTTGATAGGAATCAAAATTATGACAGAGGGCAGGGTTGTGGTCAAAATTTTGATAGAAGACAAGGCTTTGGTCAGAATTTTGATAGGAACCAACAAGGTGGACAAGGATTCAATAGGGGGCAACAACCTAGGTAGAATAGATCTTGGAATACTAGACCTAACAATGGGGGGATTCCTACTCCCCTAGATCAACCTTCCACTCTAGAGAAGCCTCCAAATGGTGTGTACTTGGTAGAAGCAACTTTGTCTGGATGGTGTAGACTCCATAAGACAAGCCAACAATCTAAGTTAGACTGTGCCAAATTTTAGACTGCAACTTCTATCTTTCAGCATGAAGTAGAAAATAAAGCCACTAGTCAGGAAATTGTGCCTTTGAATCCCTATGATTCTCCAGTACTGGTACTTAGTCATGCTCCATTCCCCAAAAGTGAGGAAAACAAACTCGAAGAAGTATTCAATAATGTTGAGAATGAGGCAGAGCAAGTGTTGAATGAAGATGAGATTTCCCAATTTTTCAGCGAGGACAATGAAAATGATAATGGCCCTTTGGATGAGGAGGAAGTTGAGATGTTTCAACAACCAACAAGAAAGTATGATTTGAGAAATAGACCCAACAGGGGTCCCCAATTGGAGGTCCTTTCACTACTTCCATTCCTCCTAATAATTTCAATACTCCACCAGACCCACAAGCTAGTAACAATCCACCCTATCCTCATGTACCAACCTAGTACTTGTCAAAAGGAAATGATGTTGAAGTGTCTACAGATACACAGGCCAACAACTACAAAGAAGCTCATGCTGACCTGAACGTGGAACAATTGGGTGAATATGTAACTAAAGAATTCAAGAAAATAAAGGTGAGTCTTTCTGCTTTTGAATTATTAAGAGTTCCTGTTATTAGAAATGCAGTTTTAGGATCATTTAGTTCAAATACAACATCACAAGGGGTAGCCACGAGTGAGGCTACTACCAGGTCTTCTAATTCTCACACGCCCAAAAGTCAAATCCCATATGTGGAAAAGAGGGGAGATAAAGATAAAGGTTAGGTTACACAAGCTGATACTCATTTGAACGTATTTCAAGGTAAGATGGAAACTCCTCCTTTCCTAATTTATGTTCGTATCTTCAGAAAGAATTTACATAATTGTCTTCTAGATTTAGGAGCCTCTACAAATGTTATGCCTTTTGTTGTTTGTAAAGCATTGGGTATCACTCCTATAGCTTCCCAAAATAAGGTTACTTAGTTGGATAAAATAGAGGTGAGTGTGGTTGGAGAATTGAATATGATTCCTACATAGCTTGCATCAGATCTTAGGGTGCAACAAGTGATCAATATCCAAGTTGTAGACATTCCTGATACTTATGGGTTGATCTTAGGTAGGGATTTCACTAAAGCTTTAAATGGATACACCTCTATAGATCATTCCCATATGTGGTTACCATGGAAAGGAGTTCCAAATCAGATCAGAATTGAAAGAGAGCCTAGGATGAAATATGTGATCACAGAATACCAAAATATCTCAAATGATGTATTAGTGTATGAAGTTAGCATGGGAAATTATGTGTTGGCTGCATCAATAACATAGGATGAAGAAGTTCTCATGTTCTGGGATTATTTAGATGAACACCTTCTAGAAAGTAGTGCTCCTGAGACTTTGATCGAACCAGAGAATGAAATAAGTGAGGAAGATGACAAACAACTTGGTTTGTTGGATAAATTTCAAGAGTTGATCCAAAAATGTATGGAAGATCAATTGAATTTGAAGCAAAGTATGCCTTTTGAGGAGCTGCTCCTTCCTAATTGGTGTAGAGTACATGATGCACTTCATTCTGAGCTGGAATGTGACTTGTGTCCAATTGTAGTCAAACAGATACATAAATGCCTCAATCTAGTTCCACCTACTAGACTTAAAGAACAAGGTAAATTGAAGCCGAAAGAACCTGATGGTTGTTAGACACTGAGGTTTGACGGATCTAAGTCCAAAAAGGGTGCTGGAGCAGGATTTGAATTGATTAGTCTTGAAGGAAAGAACTATTTTGCTGCCCACAGACTCCAGTTCCAATGCACTAACAATGTTGCTCAATATAAGGCTTTAATCCATGGCTTACTGATGGCATCAAGGAAGAAGGTTAAGCTATTATAGGTTTTCGGAGACTCTGAATTAGTTATCAAACAAGTAAGAAAATAGTACTCATGCCATGACAGAAGGATGACCAACTATAGGCATAGAGTATGGGATCTCATAGAAGAGTTCGACACTTTCAATATACAGTTAATCCCTCGAAACAAAAATCAGGTTGCTGATTACTTGGCTCAAGCTGTTGGCACATTACAACCTTTGTCACTTTTAGCATTGAATAAATTTTTAGTTGAGCTCACTCTAGTCCCTTCAGTACCTGACAATGTTACCAATTTTCAGGTATTTGAAGATGACAAGCTGTGATGTGTTTTCCTCCTAAGTTATTAATGAGGTTGAGCCTCAGGAAAAGACTAATACCATTCCAAGAGGTATGGTTTAACTTGAACGGATTTTTGACCTGGATAAAATAAGGGACCAAGAACAACAGACTAAAAGAGAGTCCATTAGTAGCCAGTGTGAAACATACAATATGGGGACACCAGATGACTTGAAGAACATTCTTATTGGCAAGGTGTGTACTTCAGAGGAAAGAAAAGGGATTATTGATACCTTACATACATATCACGATGTAATAGCTTGGAGTTATGAAGATTTGAAAACATATGATACTTCGATCATCACACACACTATTCGTCTAAGATTAGATGTCAAGCCTTTTTGATAGAGACAAAGGCCAATCAATGCTCTGTTAGAATTCATTATTCAGAAGGAGGTGCAAAAAATGCTTTCAACAGATATTATATTTCTAGTATGACACTCTACTTGGGTAGCGAATTTGGTTCCAGTACGGAAAAAGAATGGAGAAATCCGATTATGTGTAGATTTTAGGAATCTGAATAGAGCATCAAAAAAGGACAATTATCTAGTTCCTTCACTGGATGAAGTGCTTCAGATTTTCAATGGATCACAAATGATGTCCTTTTTAGATGGGTATTCTGGATACAACCAAATCATGGTGCAATATGAGGATAAACACAAGACTGCCTTTACTACCAAATGGGAAACATTTGCTTACAAAAGAATGCCATTTGGGTTGATCAATGCTAGAGCTATATTCTAGAGAGCCATGGACGTTGCTTTTAAAGATATAATTGGTAAGTGCATCATTATTTACATGGATGATTTAACTTTTTTTTCCAAGAAACGAGGTGATCATATATCAGATTTATGCAAGGTGTTTCAAAGATGTAGAGAGTATGGTATTTCACTTAATCTGAGGAAGTGCATTTTTGGAGTCACAAAAGGCAAGTTATTAGGACATATTATATCAGAGCAAGGTATTACCATTGACCCTGAGAGGATTCAAGCCCTCTTGAAGATCCAGCCTCCAGCAAGTAAGAAAGAGATGAAGTTATTTTTTGGAAAGATTAATTTCGTTAGAAAATTCATTACTGGGTTTGCAGAGATAGTCAAACCATTGAATGTTATGTTGAAACAAGAGGAAAAAATAGAATGGTGTGCGGAAGCTAGGGAGGCATTTATAAAAATCAAAAGGGCTATTGCTGAGGCTCCTGTATTGGTGAGTCTAGATTATGCTAAGCCCTTCTATATATATTCATTTGCTTCTAATCATTCTTGTGCTACAATGTTAACTCAAAAGTCTGATAAAGGGGATTAACACCTCGTAGCCTTCATGAGTACTCCTCTGAAAGATGCATAATTGAAATACCACAATGTAGAGAAACCATCCTATGCTTTGGTCCAAGCAGTAAAGAAGTTCAGGCATTATATCTTGAGGAATAAAACTTTTACCATAGTGCCTGATCTTGAGGTAAAGCTGTTATTGATGTAGAATGAGTTGGGAGAGCGTAGGGCCAAGTGGGTAACCATGTTGTAGGAATATGATATGGAAATTCAGCCCATGAAATTGGTAAGGGGACAAGGACTTACGAAGATGATGGTTGAGATAGGTCCTGATCTCACAACCCAACATTATTACCTTCAGGAGGTCTCTCCAGGAGATTGGTATGATGAAATTATTTTTTATCTATTGAGTTAGCAGTGTCCTGATCATCTTAACACAGTCCAGAGATGAGCCTTGCACCTAAGGAGTGGAAGTTTTATGATGAAAGGAGCTATATTATATAAAAGAAATCATGAGGGTATTTACTTAAGGTGTTTAGAGAAGGATGAAGCTGCTAGAGTAATGATTGAATTTCATGAGAAATATGGCACAGGTCAGGGTTCTGCATCATCCACTACAAATCAAATCTTGAGGGTAGGGTATTACTGACCCACTTTGTTTAAAGACGTACACCAACATGTGAGAACTTGTCATATCTGTCAGACTACAACAAGTAAGGAAACACATGCAGCTCTTCCACTCTAGCCTATTATTGAGGTAAGACCATTTGCTTAGTGGGGTATGGACTTTATAGGTCCAATCAACCCTCTGTCCTCTGCCGGCCACAGGTATATTCTTACTATAACTGATTATTTCACTAGATGGATAGAAGCACTCACTTGAAAACAATGTACTTTAGATGTGGTAATCAATTTTATTGAATCAGGGATTATTAATTGTTTTGGTTGCCCACTATCTTTGGTTTTTGATAATGGTCCTACATTTGCATCACTAAAATTTTCTAATTGGGTGTTTGATCATGGGATTGTTATTAAATTTTCATCTAATTATTATCCTCAGGGCAATGGTCTAGTTGAGTCTTCCAATAAGAACCTACTAACGATTATCCATAAGTTTCCAGAACAAAATTCTAAGGATTGGCATACCCAGCTCTGATTTGTACTTTGGGCTGACCGTACTAGACATAAGGCATCCATAGGAACCTCCCCTTATCACATGGTGTATGGTTTGGAACCAGTGTTTCCTATTCAGTTGAAAATCCCTACCCTGCAATTCATTAATGAGTACTATAATGAAGAAGACAAGTGCGAAGCCTGTTTGGTTGAACTATTGCATTTGGAAGAAAAAAGAGATGAAGCCCTAGATAACTTTGCTAAACATTAGGGTGTAGTGAAAAGATGGTTTGAGAGGAGAGCTAAGGTAAAGGCCTTTATAATTTCTGACCTAGTTCTTTATTGGGATAAAGCCCATGATTTTAAGGGAGAACACGATAAATTTGATAAACTTTGGCTTGGCCCTTTCCAGATTTCAGAAATTTTGGGAGATAATGCTTTTCATTTAAAAACCCTCACTGGTGAGGATATTCTGTTGCCTGTCAATGGGTAGTATCTAAAGCATTATTTCTAACCTTGAACTGCTTGCAGTTCATCCTATACATAGTTAGAGTAGACCTGCTTTTGTTTGCTTTGTTCTTGCTTCGCTTTGGGTAGATTAGGTTTGCTTTGGTGTGTTTTTCTTTTTATTTTGTTTTGCTTTTTGGGTTCCTAATTTCTTTGGGGCTGTTGTGCCTATGCGTTAGGGCTATTCTGTTTGGTCTTGTTCTGAGGATTTCTTTTATAAACTTTAATCAGTTTTTCAAAATCAGGTGGTGGTTTTCTTTTATCTAATGTTCCTTGTACTTGGAATTAGAGTCACTTGTTTTGGATATGCTTTGGAATATATCTGGGTCTCACATTCTCACACTAAATTAATTTTCTAGAGTTACATTGGGTTCTTGAGTAATTTGGCCTAGTGAAAAATCTTATATTTTTCTTCAGTGCCACTGTGTTCCTCATCCTTGAGCGTGAGTTTCATTACTTACAAAGGTGACAAGAAAGATCTAAAAAAAAAAGAAACTAAGACATGTTGAAAACTCAAATGAGTTTCACCTTATCAAGAGTATCCTAGTATCTCTACCAGGGTTATGGACGCTTGACTAGCAGTAGAGCTATGCTTGGGAGGGTCACAATGATAACCTCACCATGGCTATGGATGCTTGACTGGTAGTGAGGCTCTATCTAGGTTGCTTTGAACTCTTATGTAGCTTGGTCAGGTTTACTCTTGTTCCCATTGCACTTACAGGATGGAAATAAATGCATAGTACACACACTTGGACCCTGGTATAGGAAAAAGGTCTTCTTACTTGTGGTTTCTAAAACTTTGTTCTCAAGGGTCTTGATGGAAAGATTGAAACCAAAGATTTTGGGTTCTTGATTCTAGTTTATCTTTGAAATGCTCTGGAGCATTTCCCCAGCGGAGTCGCCACTTGTTGTGCACTTTTTGCACACATGCCCCACTGAATGTGGGGACCCTCTTTCTTCGCTCTTGGTGTTTTGAACCTTTCTTTTTGGGGGGTTTTTTTGCTTGCTTGGGTTTGTGCCTTAATAATCATTTTTCCAATTGAAGTGGCATTCTTTTGGATTGTATTTAAAATCTGAAGTTTTGGTTTTATCTCAGGTTTTTTGTTATTTTCGAGAAAATCCGCCTGGGCCGAATTCTCTCGGTTCCTTCTTATTGTCTGAAGTTGACCTTTTGCACTACTTTTAGAAAAGTCTATACATCCTGGATTTCCCTAAAATCCGTGGCAGTGTCGAATCCCCGAAATCCATGGCGATGTTGAATCCCCGAAAATTCTTTGTGGTTGCGGCTGTCTTATCGAATGCATTAATGGAATTTGTGCGAAGGTTTGGGGCTTTGATATATCAATTCTGTGAGAAGTTATTGATCATTTTGAGTTGTGCATTTTTTATCATTTGAGCTTGTGTGTTGAGGTTCTTGGTGTTTTGTTGGGTATTTGGATCCTCAAGGTTATTTGAGCTGTACATTTGCTTTTGAAGTACGTGAGTTGTATCCATTCCGCATCGAGTGGCTATTTACTAGTTTCCTTTGCACTTCCATGGTATGTATATGCACCCTATTCTCTATTGGTTTCGATCACTTTTCACCATTTTGTTTGGGAGTCTTTCATGGTTTTCTGGTTCTTCTGGGTGCGCATCATCATTGTGCATTTTGCGGTTTCATTTTGTGCACTAGTTCATTTTTTATTGACCAAATGTTTATGCTTGGTCTGGTGTTGGTTCTTGTTTGGGCTTTGGATCGCTGTGGTTTCAAGATTTCCATTTTGGTGAATCACCGAGCCATCTGTGCTTTCATGGTAGACTTTTAGGGTTCCCAACCTAGGGCATGGCCGTTTGTTCTCAAAATTGCTGAGAAGTGGGTCATTAGTTCACATTTTATTCATTAAGGTCCTAGGTCGGGTTGGTTTCAGATTTCTGGCTTGGATCCGGAGTGATTTGAATTGATTTGATGAAAGTAGTCCAGATATAGACAGGTTTGGGTTTTCGAGGTCTTCGTGGATTTCCGCCACCCTCGGATTTTCTCGATTGCTCTATCTCTTCTTCTTTTGTCATCTTTCTGCCAGATTTCATTTGGCTTCGTCAAAATCCGTTCCATTCGGATTGTCCCGACATCTACGGTCGGGTCATTTTACCAATGTTGAGCTTTGATACTATTATATTTGGATTTTGCCAAAATCTGTTCCACCTTGATTTTCCCGAACAAGTCGTATCCCTTCATTTCTTCCTAGTTAGTCAGGACTATTGTTGATTTTTCCAGAATCCGTCTCCGGTAGATTCTTCCGGGTATTTTTGGGAAATGTTGAATTTGATGGTTATGGATTGTGGGTTTCTTTGTAATACATTTGATTAACTTAAAGAGCTTATGCTAAGTATTCTTAATGCTTTTCCTTGGTTGAATTGGTGATTTAAATAATGTTTTGGGATTTTGTTTGTTTGGTTTGCTAGAATCCGCTTGGTCCAGATTTTCCCAAAATCCTTCCCAGTGCAGAATCCACGAGGGGGGCTGAATCCCGATCTTTGAGATAATGATCTTTTGCACTTATTGCTTATTTTGGATCTAATTATATGTTATCTTCATGTGCTCGCAGGTGAGTTCAAGATAAAATGTTGCTGGCTGGGGAAAAGGAAAGGCAACTGACCTTGGTGTTGAGGTATCTGCTATCTCAGATGCAAAAAAGGTTAAGTTAGACATGAGGAGTATAGTTCCTGACAGTAAGTTGACTTCAATTTGGTCAGGGATTACAGACACGAACATTGGTATGTGGGATTATGAGGAATTCAAGGTTGAAATGTCAGCATCTAACCTTCCTTTATTATCAAGGAGAATGGTGGACTCCAGATTGGCCCATGTGGCAAGCTTTCCTTCTATAGTACAGTGTTATGAGCTGGTGCTAGTGTGTGCCAGGAATTATGATAGGGGTACACAGAGGATTATTTTCCCTCCGGATAGGATTCTTGCGGGATTCAGTCCAATCTCCATTGTTGCAACCTTTAACATGCCCGATAGATCTCATGCGGTAGCCTTTGACAAGGATGGGGCTAAAAAATATAATGAGGAAAACATTGTTACGTCCCAGCAGGTGGTTAACTCTTGGCTAGAGAAGCCTAACTGCCATTTGTTTAAGTTGCCTAAGCAACTATTCAGGCTTAAGTTCAAGAGGGAGTACTATAATGTTATCACTCTTCTTAGCAAGTTAGTTGGATTGAGAAGTGCAGGTGTCTTCGAGACCTAGATGTTTAATGTGATTGCTAGAATGGAGCAGGGATTTTATTATCATTGGGTAGGTGCCATTAGTGTTGTGATCCATGAGCAGTTATGCAGTGTCTTGCAAACCAAGACTTTTACTATGACTTCCTACCTAGTGTATTCATTGGAGAGGCTTCATCCATATAAGGGATTTAGTACTAAGGGTATCTTTGGATAGGATGCTATTTATGAAGTGTATCCACAGTTGGACCTAACTGGTGGGAGCTATAGGAGATCGAATGATGCCTTCAAAATGTATATCACTAGATTGCTCCAAGGTGTAGAGCATGTCATAATCTTGGACAAGGCAAACGAATTAATAAGGAGGTATGGAGCATGGTTTATCCAGTTCCCAACCTTCTCATATATCATAATTGATGGTTTTCAGAGGGCTCCCTACAGATTGCCAAGGTATCCTACGAACCACATCATTTTGTTAGAAGTTGTTAGGAAAATCTATGATTTTGACAATACTATGAGGGGAGAAATGCATAAGATAGGTTTTGGGAATGATTTCCTTCTGAAGATTGGAATGAGGAGGTATGTCCTTCTATTCAGTCTACCCATGTTGTTGAGGAACAAATGGGTACTCTTGGTCTTCCCTTCCACACCAAGAGAACAAGATTTGATATAACTGGTGAAGCTCAAAAGAAGGCCAATAGGGATTATAGCCATAAGCCTCATATTGAGGATTATTGGGTTAGCCTCGTTGATGAGTTTGAGGTGAGGAAGAAGAAGTTTTTCAGACTGCCAGTGGACTTGGTAAGGTTGTATAATGTAAAGGCCATCCCTGACCAGATTGAGGAGGATGGAAATGTGATCCAGGGTCACGTTTATGAGTCAGTTAAAGATAAATTAGTTGGAGAAGTTGATTAGTTACAGGAGGGAAAGACTGATTTGGATCAGGTCATGCCCCCAGTAATTAGGTACACTAAGATGTGGTTGAAGCACAAGATGCTAGAGCTGGAAAGTGAGGGTGTTCCATGCACCTATGGACTAATGGGAGATTTGGAGTCCCATTCTACTTTTGAAGGGTCATTTGAGCCAGAACAAAAAGGCAAAGAAAAGGTAGATTCTCCTTTCAAAGTTCAGGTAAGGGAGGTCCAACCTAAGAAATTTGTAGAGGTGGCCAAACAGAGGAAGCCTATTGCTAAGAAGAGGAAACATGCCTCTAAGAAAGAAGTTGAGAAGAATAAGGAAGAAGAGGAGCAGGTTGAAAGTGTTCGACCCTTGGAAAAGAGAAGAAGAATTATAAGATTATCACAAAAAGGGGAGGAGACTCTTAAGATTGACAAGGTAATTGAGCCACCAGTGGTAGAGGTGGAGAGTTCAAGAGAAAGGACACAAGTTTACATGAGGAGGTCAAGGACTCCTTCTCCAAAAGACACTGCTACAATGGAGAAGGTCTCAACCAATATTCCTATTGAGGAACAGGTGAGTATCTATTCCCCAGGATGTTAGTAACCTGTAGGAAGAATCAAAGAAAGGTGAAAGTCCTATGGGTTTGAAAGAAGAGGCATTTCAAGAAGGAGACCTCTTTAGGACAGAAGCAAAAATTGGTAAGGTATTGTAGTCTCCCTTAGTAGCATATGTTGATTCACCTGTAGAAGAGAAAGTGAACAAATCCCCTCAGCAGGATGAAGTAGTGGCTAAAACTTCATCACCATCCCGAGTTGTAGAAGAGGAACAATTGCAACATGAGAGGAATCCAACTATGGTGTTCCTAGAAGTCTAAGTGTTGAAAGGCATGCACCTATTGATCAATAACAGAAAGAATGGGATAGACAAAGCATAGTACCTATTGGGTCCGTTGTTCCACATTGGCTTGAGAAAGGCTTGAGGAGTAAAATGGTCATAGTGGAGGATGCTCCTCCTAATTGGGATGCCCTTATGGCCAATGTAGAGAAGGAAAAGACTAAAAATAAAGCAAGGGTTATATCCTGAATTGAGAGGGATGGATTCAGCCATAGAGTGGCTCATATTACTACCCCTGTTCCAAACAAAGATGGGGACAATGTGACTACCCAAGATTATAATGTGTAGACTATTGATTTGGGGCATGCTACCATAGAGCAAGATATTGAATAATATGAGGGTTCCAGTGTAGTAATTGTGGGGAGATTGAAGAAGGAGAGAATGAAAAGCTAAAAAGATACTTGCAAGAGTTGATGAAACCCTTGCAGGCTATTGCTTCCTCCTCTTCTATTGTAGGATTCTTTCCCCAGGAGATGATCTCTGAGTTATAAAAGATGAAGGGCACCTCATATGCTACTAGCACTTGGTTGCAAGGGGGATGAGGCCATCAAGGGCATTCTATCTCCTACAGGGGATGCTACAAGGTCAATGACATTGCTAAAGACTGTGTTAGCTCAAGATAAGGAAGATACCGACCTCCTACTCGAGAAGGTTACTACAATTATGGGATTCACTGAGAATGAATTGGTAAGATGTGGGATTCTTCCTCTTCCAAGGGTTTCTGAACCTTGGGAATGGTTTAAAATCTTGCTCATGAGATAGAGGGCCTTGAAGAAGGTCAATAAACATGCAAAACAAATTGAGGATGCTCTGACTGATGTGTATGACAAAGGCATTGCATTCTTTGAAGTCATGACTGGAAGGAAGAAGTTTGCTCCGAAGCATCTTAGTTTGGAGCAACTTAGGGAATGCTGGAGAGATGTATATTCTCTAGTTAGTGAAGCGTCAGTTACTGAACATTAGTTGGATGATGCAGCAAAATACATTGCAGTCATTGATAGATATTTGACCAACAAGGCTGATTGGGATGGTATAGTTGGACAAGCAAGGGAAGATATCAAGATTCTTGAGAGAAAGATTAGGGTTTTTCCTGTGCCACTGGTTGCTGAGCTGGATAGGGTCCTATTGGCCGTACATGCTAAAAAGGATAAAATTAAAGATAAAGATGGGGAGTGATTATATATAGTTACATTGATATTTGTGCTTCCCATTAATTTACATGTATTGGGCTGACCTTTTGATATTTTGGTAGTTTTGGATGAAATTGGTGCTATGGCACATTTCATATGATCGAATTATAAATTGGGCTAACCTATCTTGTAGATTCTCTATAAAAGCGGGCATGTTGCCTCATTTGAGTGGAGAAAAAAAATAGAAAATAGAGATAGAAGAATAGGTAGATTAGGAGAATAGTTAAGTGGTATCCAAGCAAGTTAGGGTTTGTTTTCAAAGCAAATGTTGTAGCAGAAGAAATGAAATTGTTGCTATCTTAGATGATTTAATATAAGATAGATATTGTGTTTGGTATCTATCTTTTGGAATCTCATCTGGCATGGTTCTTGTTATTCTATCTTTCAAATTGCTTAATGTTTATAGTCAAATGATTCAATAATGCTTAGGGTTTCATGTTTGGGATGTTCGTAGTGATCTCTGGTCCATACTTTTTGTAGTTAGTTGATTATTGGCTACTTTGCAAAGTTAGCCTAGACTTATATTTGTGCTTGTAAGGTTGACTGAGTGAATTTTCATGATTTGAAAATCTTTCAATACCTTAGAAGATTGCACTATTTCTATGGAGTTGCAAATTCATCTGGGTTAAGCAAAAAATAGTTTATGAGAGATTGGTCCATCTTGAGCATCTTATCCTTTCACATTTTCAATCTTAGTATTAAAAGTTGTTTTAAGATTATCTTTGGAACCCTTTATCTTTTGTTATTTCTTTATTATTTGTTTTGTATCAAGTTTGAGGGTATCAATCCATTGCTTATATCTGATAAGTTTGAAATCCAACTCTGCTCATAGTAAGGTCCCTTTGTGATTACCAGCATTTTCAAATTTTCTCTGAGTTGTTTCGCTGCATTGTCAAGACCTGACATTAGAGACCTTGGGGTTATCTCTTTTCCATAGAGATTTACCTTTCAAGAGTGATAGGATATTATATTCTGTCTGAGTTGTTGCTGTGCAGAAAACACCATCAACAAAATACTCTCAATCTCATCAACAATAGGTTCCTCCTCCACAAGTATAGGACTAGAAGGGTCTGGAGTTGATGGTGTGGCCTGAGAGGCATCGAGTGGTTGTTGAGCTACCTTATTTTGGAGTCTAGAGCTTCTTCGTAAGGGAGTGGAAATTGCTTCATGTTATTTGGGGGTTTTGGCTACAAGAATAGGTGATTCCCCTATTTGATTCCTTTTAATAGTTATAGGAGTGGGTGCGACCATGGGTGACTTTCCCGTTTTTATTTTTGGGGGAAGGCACAGGGTTTAAAATAGGGGTTTAACTGGTTGTTTGGAAAATTTCTTGAAAAGAGGAACTTCATCCTTTGAATCAGATGACTCTGGAATAGGAGATGTGACAACAAAGGATTGACCTATGGACTAAGAGGCTCATTGTTTGAAGGTGAGAGGATTCCCTCTGCATCCAACATTTCAAACCCTAGGGTTAAAGTTAATAATAAACTCTTCCCAGTTCATTCCTCATACATCCTTAACATATATTTTAACAAGAAACTTTATAAGGCAATGGTGGGAGACAAAGTTAATTCTAGCCTTTTTAAACTTAGAAACACTAGTAGAGAGAAGATTGTACAGGAAATTAGGAATGTTCATTAATAGGCCATGGCGTAAATGACATAAGAGTTTAAAATGATGAGAATGTAACATAGAAAATCAACCTTCACGTGTTATATATTTGATTATATAACCTGCCTGTGGTATCCAGTCCTGTGGCAAACTCATTCTTTGGGTGCCTTTCTTATCCACATATAAAGGAGGATCATCAGGCCGAGTAAACTCTTCCCTAGCACTCTGTGTGTCCTTGGCTCGAGGAAATAGCTCACCAACCTATGGAAACCCTATCATTTCTTCAATTCTATCTACTAATGCATCAATTTTTACTCCCCTAAATTTTTCCTTTCCTTCATGAAATGTCCTTATGAACTCTTCTGCAATGTTCATGTGAAACATTTCAAGCTTAAGAAAATAATTAAGCCACCCATACTGTCTAAATGGGAAAAAGTGTTTCACATCTTGTAATAGGACATTATGGTCTATTGGTTCATGCATAATTGGCTAGCCTCCCATTTTTCTTATTTTTTCTATAACTCAACGCTTCAGGCGAGAATTCAACCTAGCTAATTCAATTCATACCCCCAAATTTGACTTCCTACAACATCAAATGAACCTCTCTTCTTTCTCTCCCCTCAACCAAAAATTTTGAACCACTTTCAAAAGATGCAAAAAAATATAAACAATGAATTCATACGCCTTAACTTAAGTGGTAAAATAGAAAGAAAATTTTAATCATGGAAGACCGAAAGACATGCCTGGGCATTATTGTAGGAAGTAGTGGTTGTTTGTTTATTTATTGCATATTTTCAAAAATCTAGAGCTTATGCCAAAAGGATAGTAATAGTTGATGTGACAAGACCTTGTGGCGGCGGAAATAATGATGTGGCTAATAGTCATGAATCAGAAAATATGCTAAAACATGTGGAAAAATCCAAAGGATATTGCAGCCATATAGGACATTTTGTTTGTCATAATTAATAATTAAATAAATGTAATGAATGAAATAAATAATCAATCTTTAAGTGAAGTGGAGCTTATCTGGGATGATCTGCCATGATTGCTTGATGTGACCCATCTTTCTAATTGTAACTAGTGATCTTGAGAAACGTGGATGGTGCGGTGTATGACACGTGGATGAGGTGGTAGAAAAAAAGATTGTATAGATTGCGGATGAGATGATTGGATGGAATGGGTACCCTTGTGGATAACCCATTTATTATGATATTTTTATGCACTTTCATGTATGGCCTAGGGAATTGAGCTAAGACTCAATTCCTATGGCCGTAGGATCAATAGTTTCGTGCTCAAATTGAAATTGTTTCCAAAATTCTCCCTTGTCAATGGGCTTGAAGTAAAGCTTTAGGCGATGCCCATTTACCAATAACTTAAACCTGACCTCATCAATGGTCCTCAATTATATGACACCATTTTCAAATACCTCTTCTATTTCATATGGGCTCAACCATCTAGTCTGCAATTTTTCTTGAATTTCTTTATACCTTGAGTCATAAAGAAGAGCCCAATCTCCTGGTTTAAATTTCTTCTCCTTGATATACTTATCATTCCACTTGATTCACTAGTTCTATATCATTTTTGTATGTTGTACGGAATTCTTCTTGAGCTCATCCAATGCATTAAGCTGAATGACTCTTTCCCTATGTGCAGTTGTTAACTCCATGTTCATGTCCAAAGCCGTTCTGAGAGTCTTATGTTCAAACTCTATCGGCAGCACAAATTTATTACCATACACCATTTCAAAAGGTGTATATCCTATAGTAGTCTTCCATGTAGTACTATAGGCCCATATAGCCTCAGGTAACCTTGTAGCCCAATCCTTTCTATGTGAATCTACAGTTTTTGTCAAAATTGCCTCTATGTCTGTGTTAGTGATCTCAACCTGGCCATTAGCCTATGGATGATAAGGGGTTGATTTTTTTTGCCTTATGTTTTATTCATTTATTAGGCTATAATCAAAGTAGAGGTAAACTATTCTCCTTGATCTGTCACTATTTCCCTAGGAACACCAAATCTAGTGAAGATTTATTAATAGAGGAACTCTGCTACTTTATTATCCCTAGCATGCTTCATAGGTCTAGCCTCTACCCATTTTGTTACATAATCTGTACATACAATAATGTAAGACTTACCATTTGAAAACGGATCAATTAGGACTACAAAGTCCAATCCCCATTTATCAAAGGGTGTAACAATAACTTGTGGAAATAGAGGCATTTCATCTGATCTGGTCAGCTTCCCCATCCTTTGGAATCTGTCACACCTCCTAGTATATTTGGCTGCATCTCTATGTAACATTGGCCAATAATATCTAGTATTTAAATTTTTCATTATTGTCCTCTTAGCAGTAAAATGTCCTCCACAAGGTTCATCATGGCTTGCATGCAATATGTCATGAGTGTCCTCCTCTCTTACAGATCTCCTCATTACTTGATATGGCCCTATATAAAACATGCAATCTACAATCCAAGAGAATTTAAATATTTTCTCTATTAAAAATCTATTTTCCTTAGGTGAGAGGTGAGGATGAGTTCTTCCTGCAGCTAGATAATTTTCTATATCTACATACCATGGGTGAATGACTTTGATGGAAAAAAAATGTTCATCAGGAAAGGAGTCCTCTATGAGTGCAGAATCATCTTGCCTTTGAATTATAGATAGGAAATCACCAACCACATTGGCTTTACCTGGATTTTCCACGATTGTAATATCAAATTCTTGCATTAGCAACAACCACCTAGCAAGTCTCCCTATAATTGATCTCTTATTCATAAGATACCTGATTGTTGCATGATCAGTATGGACAAATATATGATAGCCTATGACAAAATTTCTGAACATGTTGAGGGCATAGATGATTCCTAACATTTCTTTTTCTGTAATAGTGTAGTTGAGTTCAGCTCCTTGCAAGTTCTTGTTGATATAATATAGTGCATGCTCAATTGAACTGACCTTTTGTCCAAGGACAAAACCAATAGCATAATCTGATGCATCTATATGAATATGGAATGGAAGTGACCAATCGGGTCCTTTCAAAATAGGTTCTTATGTAAAGGAAATTTTCAGATCAAAGAATGCTTTTTCACATTCTTTTGTCCAGGAAAACTCTATATCTTTCTTTAGTAAGTTGTATAGGGGCCCTGTTGTCTGACTAAAATTTTTGATGAATCTTATATAATAGCCGACATGTCCTAGAAATATTCTAAGTTCCTTTTTCTTGGTAGGAAAGGGTAGAATAGAGATGAATTCAATTTTAGAGGGATCTACTTGTATTCCTACAACAAAAATAGAGTGACCAAACACAATTCCTTCTTGCATCATGATGAAGCACTTCTAACTATTTAGTGAAAATTTATGATCTTCACACCTCTGTAGCACCTTTCTCAAATTTTCCTAGGCCTCCTCAAATGTTGTACCATACACAGTAAATCCATCCATGTATATTTCCATACATTCATAAGAGATATCTTAGAAAATACTAATAACAACCCTTTGGAAGGTTGTAGGTGAATTATAGAGACCAAAAGGCAAGACTGAATAGGAAAATGTCCCCCAAGATAATGTGAAAGTAGTCTTTTCCTAGTCCTTAGGAGCAATCTTTATTTTATTATAACCATTGAACCCATCAAGGAATGAGAAGTACTTTTTCCCTAATAAATTATCCAAGACTTGATCAATGAATGGAAGAGGAAAGTAATATTTCTTTGTTGTCGAGTTGAACTCCCTACAATCCACACACACTCTCAATTTTCCTCCTTTCTTAGGGACAATAACCAGTGGAGAAACCCACTAGATATTTGAAATTGGGTAGATAAATCCAACATTCAACATCTTCTGCAATTCCTTTTTAACAATTTCTCTCAAGGCTGGGTTGATTCTCCTCTAGGGCTGTCTAATAGGTTTGAACACACTATTGATGAAAATTCAGTGTGTACATAGCTTTGGATCAAGTCCTTTCATGTTACTATAATCCCAGGAAAAAGTTGGCTTGAGGGTAGTAAGTATTTGGACCATTGACTCATGTTGTTGACTGGTAAGTTTGTTATTGATATTCAAAGTTTTTCTTGCAGCCACTTCTACTTGGGAAGTCAATTCAAGCATGGATATTTCAGATAGAAAATACATTTCTACCTCATGGGGAAATAATGTGTGAAAACAATCAGTTGTTGTAGGATAATGAGCTGAAGTGGGCAAAGGAAGAATTGTTTGTAAAGAATATGGAACTTTTTCACAAAGGGGGTATTCAATAACATAATTGTTCA
Source organism: Sequoiadendron giganteum (assembly GCA_007115665.2). NCBI lineage: Eukaryota > Viridiplantae > Streptophyta > Pinopsida > Cupressales > Cupressaceae > Sequoiadendron > Sequoiadendron giganteum. The sequence goes on along the minus strand of CM021109.1, from coordinate 560,680,032 downwards.
AAAGGACATTAGAGATTATCTCTTCCTCTTCTTGTTTTTCAATAAAAGGCTCTCTTGTGATCATCATTAGATTTTCCACATAATTCTTATCTTCCACATCTTCTCCCAAATCTGGCCAAACCACTTGTCCTAACTCAAGTTGAGGTTGGGCTAGAGCATAAGGGTGAGATTCTTAGTGCTATACCCATCAAAGATAGTCATGTTGCTAGACCTACATCTTATATAAGCATCTGTAGTGACTAGCCAAGGCCTTCCTAGAATTATAGGATAACCTCGTAATGATGCTTTTGGAGATAAAATCAGCAAGATATTCCCATGAATCTAGGGTGACTACTAGGTCTTCAACTACTCTGCTAGGTTTGTAGTTGAGGTATCAACAAGCTGCAATACTATAGGTGTAGGTATTAGGTCTGAAATACTTATCTTTAGTAAAAGGTATTTTGTCATGACATTGATAGCTGCTCCAATATCTACTAAAGTGTTTTTTATCCAAACCCCATTAATGATGATTTCTACAACAGGGCTGCCAGGGTCTCAATATTTTAGGATGGTAAGCTTCCCTAGCATCAAATCAGAGAGTTGACCTAAGACATGAATAGTGTGAGGTTTTTTCTTCTTCCTACCTATCTTCTTTAAACATGCTTCTTTGATAGTTGTGTTATAGATAGGTACTTCCTTAATTGCTTGGAACAAAGGAATTTTTACGCATATGTGCTTTAGCTGGTCAAGAATTTCAAAGGTAGGCTCTTCTTGCTTTTGAACAACTTCACCTTCTAGCCTTTGTGGAAAAGGAGGTGGGGGCTTATTGGATACTTTAGGAAACAATGGATTTTGCATGGGCTCATTGGATTGAACTTGGCCATTAATATATTCTTTCTCATTCTCCTTAGATGGAAATTATGAGATTATGGGAGGAGATGGTGTAGGTAACACCATTCCTAACCGTAAGTTAATATTGTTCAAGTTTAGAGCATATGCAGGTTGTTGGTTGGGATCAACGAAGTAAACTTGTTGCTGCTACTGAGGTTGATTATTGGGATTTGGTGCTTCTTGACCAGGTAACTAGTTTGGCTTAGGATTTTGGCTCTAATTAGTTGTAGAGGTGGCATGATTGACTTTTTCTAGGGTTACTGAAGGAAACCAGCGGGTTGATTTGACCATTTTTGGCCTCCTCTCCACTAGTTAAACTACTACCAATTCCCTTGTGGAGGCTACCATTGATTTTTTTGTGGTGACTACCAATTCCCTTGTGGGGGTTGCCAATGGGTTTTTTGAGCATTTGGCCAAGGATTATTCTATTGAGGTGGGGAATATGGGCCATAATTTGGACAATACTGGTTCTACCACTGATTATTGTATGAACCAAAATTTTGCAAAGGGTCCTGAGGCATACCTTGTCTTGGGGCCCAAGGCTTGTGTTGAGCAATGAAAAACATTTCTTCATCTCCTTCTATTGGTTTGAACTCAGTGGGAAGGTGTTGCACCTCCAAATTACCCACTGCCTTGCATATGCAATCCTTCTTCCTTTGTCTGTAGTGGGGGCAATATTCAGCTAGCATTACCTTAGCTTCATCTTTCTTCCTCCTAGCTTGCATAGTGTCCAGTTGTGTAGCTACATCATTGATAATATCTTGCTTGAATTCAAACAATATATTGTAAATATCCCCCTTGGACATGCCTGAACCACTTCCTTTTGCAATGGAGGGTCTGAACGCTCTGTCCTTCTTCAAATTTTCTCTAGATTAATTGAGAGAAATCTTCTCGATATCATCCCAATCAATTTGGGTGATATCTCCTCTAGCCATGAGGTCTAGTGCTTCCATGCAAGTATCATTAACTCCTCTTAGAAAGATAATTTTTTTTAGACTCCTCATTCAACTGATGTTGTGTTTTTCTACATATTGAACATAAACCTAGACATGGTCTTCCAAGGTTTCATCCTCTTTCTGTGACATCTTGAAGATTTCATCTCCTCTCATATCATTCCCTCTACAATATTATTTATACTTTCCCAAGAATAACTCTTTTAATTCATCCCAAGTGGTCACTGCATTACCTCCTAATCCCATGAACCATCTTAAGGCTGACTCCTTTAAGGTAGAGGGAAAAAAATTCATCTTATGTGCTTTAGTTGTGTAATCATAACTCTTACAAAGGATACAAAACTCAAACAAGAAGGTATGAGGGTCCTCTATAATAATTCCATAGAATTTTTGGAATAATGAGGAAGGAATATTCTTGAGGTTATTATTGTCATGGAGTTCAAGGAGTGGGAATGGAAAAGTAGGTCGTGCCATCCTTGGTGGTGTTTGTGGGTTAGCTCCTAGCTGATAGACTACAAGGACAAGCAGGTTATTATGTGGGTCTTGGTTATTGGAAGTGTGAAAATTATTCAATTTCTCGGTGAGTGGATCAAGGTTGTAAGGCTCATCAAATAGGTTTAAAATTATCTCTGAGGAAGATGATGAGGTAACTAGGTCCTGACCAACATCCAAATATGGTTCTTCTAGGACAAATTCTGGGTCAATTTCTTGGATATTTAATCTTCTAGGAAGGAAACTTCCAAATTGGTCTCTTCTTCTAAGCATACAACAAAAAGTAAGTCTAAACTATAGAAAAATGTTGGAATGGTGAATTGTTTTAAGCTAAATACTTAGGAATGAAATTTTAAACTTTCTACCAACATGTTTACAACAAATTCTTAGTTTGACACCATCCCCACCAACAAGGCCAAAAATGCAGTGTCCTTTAATCAGATTAATAACTAGGAACATTAATTCCTATACTCAAGGATTGAACATCACAACCAACATTCATAACTTGCTAAAGAATCTCATCTAATTATCAACCTAGGGACATAAGACTTGAAATGGGTCTGCAAAGTATATGCACTAATCATCTATTTTAGGCATGTATTATCTATTGAAAACATTATGCTGGAATTAGAATTACAGTAAAAAATTCTAACTGACTAAACTTGCTTCGAATGAAAATTGAAAGACAAAACTATTCTACATCTAATGGCTGCAAGAATAGTTGATAGTTTTGTGTTTCTGCCACCTGCAAGAATAGCCACACTAAACTCTATAAAAGGAAGTGCAACTATTTTAACTTGTAGAATAAAAAGATAGACAACTCCCTAAGTGGGCCCCCTTAGGTAGTGCCAAAGATAAACAATAGATTAGACTGTAAACTTCATAAACACCTTTATTGATTTGAGATGAACAAGTACAAGGTTCACAATCTTCAACTATATTTTTGAAAACTAAAATGTATTACAACAATAATCTTCTAACCCTTTCTCTGAAGGAGAATGGGATATTTATTAAAAATTAAATCTAATAACTAACTAACCATTCCCTCATAAGATGGGAAGTCTTTATTACATCATAACTAACTAAGTGAAGAGATAGATACAAAAAGGAAGAACTGAGTCAAATCAGTTCTGAAGATTTAAAGCACCACCATCCTAGATTTATGTGCCATCAAGACACCTAAGCTGGATTCTTGGAACACTCTCCTTGCATGGTGGATGACTTGAAGCTACCTCCTTAATATTTGTTGTTGAATCAGTCTTCATTGAATTAGTCTTCCATCAATCAAGTGGAAACTGAATTTCCTCCTTAAGACGTGGTACCTACAAATAACTTAACAACTATTCTTGTGGAAAAAAGTTAGCTCAACACATTCAACCATTAAGACAATCCATCACCTCATTTATACATTCATTAAGCATTAATTCATAACAAATAGTATTTTAGATATGGCTGTAGGAAGTTCAACGGTAGAGGCTATAGGAAAGTCTTGTCATCACAAAAATTCACAAGGCATACCTATTCTATCAAACTAATAAAACATTTAGGAAATAATCATGGAAAGACTTGTCATAATAAACTTATTGTATTTAAGCATAAAATTCCAGTCGTGTTCCCATAACTAGCACTAAATGTTTGTCCCAGCATAATAAAAAGTAGAAAGGTGTTTTAAAAACATAGTCTAAATATGCCAAAAATTGGGCTCATCACTACACACACTTAATTCAAAAATAGCTTGTTAGCTCAAATCTTGGAACAAAGCTCCTTTCACACTCAAGCCAAGATATGCAAGGCATAACTTACATCATTTCAAATAAAAAAGATCTCTTTGATATCCACAAAATTATATTAACCTTCATTCCACTTATTCAAGTATAGACTCGGCCATAAGAGGTCTTGATCAAAAAAATAGACCAAACTGACTAAGTGTATAGGAGTGAATTTGCACCCCTCACACAAATTCCCATTTTACACATCCTCACCTTAGAAAACCAAATCCAAAGGTAAAAAAACCACACTAGTTGGCGACTTTACTTCCATTTGGCATCTATCTGTTGTGTCAGTGGGAGAATATTTGTCAGGATGTGTACATAACGTGCAAACATCAATGTGGTGTGCTTATGTCCCTAGAAAATTCTTGCATCTAAAGTTGGTAGAAGCATTACACTTTCAATTGGGGTTGATTTGTAACGTCCCTCTTCGACCAACGGACCTTGAAAATAGCATATTCTTACTCATTCTTCCTAAAATTCATTCATTATCATTTCACTTGGATCTCTAAGCATTAAGTCCATCCTTATTTCGTATTTTCAAATGTTTTCCAACTTTCTCTTCACTAGCAAGTATAACTTCAACACTCAATTATCATAGCAATACTGTCAACTCTACAAAGCTACTGTGAAGTAAGCCATTACAATGTGGGATTTAGGTCTTACAAGACCCCCCTTCATCACAATCGAGGTTGTGGTTACTATTTCAAGCTTTCTTTCTCCTCCATTGGCTAGGGATCTCTTGGTGGAGGTGGTAACATTTCACTCTCCTTTGTGATTTGGTTGAGTAGCTCTTAACTATTTTGTAGTTTTATTTGCATTCCTTCTTTCTTTGTTTGAAGTTTGTAATATATTTTCATTGATGTCACCATGCTAGTTTGGTACCATGTACTAGTGTGAATATCACACTTATCCTTTTTGGTATTTGATCCAGTATGTCTGGTATGTTAGTCCGCATTTTTCCTCCAGTAATTAATATAATCTATGATTGTGGGAAAAGTCTTGTAATGGTTGAAACAATGTATACATGTAATCTTAGATATTCATATGATTAGGTAATGCATTGTAATAAGTTCATGAGATTGCATTTCCATATTGAGTTAATACTATTTGACATCTTATGATTTGCATCAATTAGGCTGACCTAATCAATGCATGTAGATATATCAGGTATATATACAAGATGGTTAGAAGATGATAATGTGATGAAGGGATGAAGGCTAAGTAATGTGAATTTGAAGAGAAGAAGTGTGTGTATAATAAAAGTGTGCGAACAATGGTTGAAGATCATGTGAATGAATAATCTAAGCATCAAAGGAATTGAACCTACACATGTGGTGTAATTTCTTAGTTCAACTCTAGCAGTTAGCCATTTTTGTTTACTTATTTTTGTAGGCAGTGAGCCTCCATTCTGGACAGTAAGTCCTTGCAAGTAGTGAGCTTTTGTATCTAGAAGTGAGCCTCTTATTTCTGGTATTGATATAAATTTATATAATGCGAGTTAATCCTCACCGTGGTTTTTCACTCATTGGGTTTTCCATGTAAAATATGGTGTTCATGTATTATGGGAGTTAATGTTATACTATTACTTTAATTTGTTATGTGTTGCAATAAAGTTCTAAGTATTTGTTCAATGAGTTTTTGTGGATACTAATTCACCCCCCTCTCAATATCTGGTTTATTCAACAATTGGTATTAGAGTATTGGTTCCTCTAGAGAAGTTTAACAACTTGAGGGAGGTCCTGCAAATTTAACAAATGGATAAAGAAGAGCTGCAGTCTACTCTTGAAGATCTTGATAAGGCTAAAATTAAAAAAATACCTAAAGGAAAATCTTGATGAAGCAAATGAATGTATCCAAAAATTAAAAGAGAAGTTAAAGAAATTCAAGGAAAGATATAGAGAATTGAGTGAGGAATTGAAACAAGAAAATGATGAGAATACCAAACTGAAATTGAAGATAGAAGATAAAAAGAAAGTTGAAGAATGTTTATGAAAATAGTGATACAAATAAAATTTGATGTTTGTTGTAGGCTTGAATAGGAAGTGATGAATCTAAAGGAAAAACTTGAGAAATAAAAACTTTGTGAAGAGGATTTCAAGAAAAGCTCCACCAAGCTTGATGAATTGATAGTAGGACAAAAAATTTATAAAGAAAAAAGTGGATTAGGTAATGAAGTTGATGAAGAAATGTAGAATTCAAATATAGTAAATAATCAAAAGACTCATGACAAATGGAAGCAAAAAATATACTTTGTAAGGAAAACACCTATCAAACAACAAAATGCACAAAGGTACTCTTCAATGGTGTTTTTTTTCATACAATAAATCTAACCATAAGGAAAAATAGTGTAGGAGTAGGTTGGATAAGTTTTCTATTTGCTTCTCCAGACAATTTTATACATGCAAAAAGATAGGACATAAAGCTAATGAGTGCAGATCTTCAGTTAAAATGATGATGAATAGGTTCAATAGAAAATGGATGAATCAATCATTCAATGGTTATTTTTATACCTATAACATGTTTGGACATAAATTGAATCAATGCATAATAGTGATGAATGGAAATCAAACAATTCAGAGAGATATAGTCTACTACTATTGCAAGAAACTAGGACATATCTCAAAAGTATGCAAAAATAAAAAAGGCGAGCAATCTGCTCTAGTGGAAGATGATAAACTAGTTGAAAAGATTGATAAGGGAGAATTTAAGTAGGAAATGAGCAAGATTTGGGAAAATAAAGAAGGATCAAAGTATAATAATGCATCTATACCCTCATCTAGTGCAGATGAATCATCCGAGAATTAGACCTAGCTCGTTCTTAGGGGGAGGTTTATCATAAAATCAATTAAAACCCCAGAAACATAGTGTTTCAGATGTTGACATGTGGATATTTTGTAAAGAATGATTGGAAAAAAGTGATACACAATAAACTAGAAGAAAAGGTACAAGCATTCTCTTTTGTGGAGTAAATTAGGGCTTCTCAGTATAGATGGAAGAGAATTTTTTCATCTTTTTGCAATTAATGGGAATTAGGGAAAAATGATGAAGTATAAGGAAAATTTTACAAATCATTTTGATCATCAAATGAATTTCAATAATTTTTAGAGCACTTGGATTTGTCTTGAAGAGTATTTGAAGTGATCTAAAGACCCTCAAAGAAATCATTGTGGATATTTGATATAGGTGAGAAAAATTTCCCTATCTTGTGGCTATAGAAGAAGGTAACCAAATATTTTTCTTATTTAATTTTCAGAGCTATAATGGAAATTTATAAGAGGATTGATTGGGAATACCCCTTTGAAGTTGAATGGATTTGAGATCGACAAGTTCGATCATCAAAAAATAAAGAGGTTGGAAATAGGGTTAGAACCAAACAATTTTTGGAACATACAAACCCTAGGTTTGGATATGGGAAGAATTCCCTTGGTTTGATGAAAAAGATTTCATCTTGTTCCTTCTAAGAAAATTCAAGGATGGTAGCATTGCACTGGACAAAACTTATCTCATTTTGAAATAAGAAATTGAAGTGGTTACTAGACTATGTGACATTGGAGAACCTCCTAAATGAAAAACCATAAAATACAAGGAAGTGGATGAATTGACGAGAGTTGACAAGGATCCTCGAGCACTATTGATCTATACTATTGGTGATTCCTTGGTTAGGTATTTTTCATACCAAATTTCTTATAAAATATTTTTCATAAATCATAAAACCTCCACCTCAGCCATTGCAGTTTATCTGGTGCATAAAATGGTAAAAGAGAATATAGAATTTGATCTATGTAAGATAATCCTTGAAATTCTTACTAAGAATATACAAATAACACTGGGAAAAGGATAACCATTCCATTTTGGGTCCTTGCTTAAATTTTTAGTATTTTATTTTCCAAAATCACTATTGGGAAAGAAAGATTTTGAGTGGGAATCTGAGATTCCTATTACAAAATAAATAATCACACACTTGGAAAACTTGGAGGATAAAGCTAGTGTGTGTAAAAAAAAATTCTTATCATTATAGAATGTGATGAGCTCTGGTGAAGTCATGGTGAGTCAATTTGAGGAATTATATTCCTTCGGGATGAAGGAATTGGAAGTAGTCACTAGCATTTCCCCTCTGAAATTGAAGAATGGAAAAGTTGTCTCTGAAAATGTCATTGCTATCTCTAAAGAAAAGAAAGAAGAAGAAGAATTTTTTGTTGGATCATGATATTATGATCTAGAAGGCATCTGGTCCATGTTAATAAAATTAAAAATGAAGAAAGTTGTTGATGGATGGAGTATGGCCTCACCCATTGAAAAACTTAAAATTCATGATGCTTTAGTTGAATAGATACTTCATAAAGGTATTGATGTATTTGTTGTTTCTGATTCTTCACCTAAAAATTTAGTTGAAACAATTGAAAAGAGAATGTTGTGTGAAGGTCCAACATGATGTAAGATGGAAGCTTTAGTTGAAAAGAGGTGTTCTAAAGACAATTAGAGGTTATCTGAACTAATTTTAGAGACAAAGAAATGCATAAAAGAAATGTCAGACATATAGAAGTATTGTCTTTGGTGGCCTGCTGCAATTGATAACTTTCAAAGTAGAATCAAAGAAATAGAATCTGAAGTGAACAAAATTAGAAAGAAATTTGATATTTTTTAGGACAAATAAGGGAAGAAAAGGCTGAGAATTTGTGAACTTTAGGCTGAAATGATCATTGTGCAGAGAAAAAGGGATGACATATTGAAGAACTTCTATCTTCTTAAGGAAGTGGTTGAGGTCCGGTTAGACTATCTTTCTATAATACTCTCCAATGCAAAAGACTATGAGAAACAATGCTCATCCATAGATTTCTCATCCTCCTTCACAATATTGGCTATATTGGATAGTGTGTGTGCAAGAATGGAATTCATAGTCCTTGAATGGAAGAAATTATATCTGTTTATCAAAGAGATGTACAGAAAGGTATTTCAAATGAAAAATGTCATTCTGGTTTAAAAGATTGGTTGTTTAAATTTTTTCAACTTTTGAATGAATTAGGAATTTTTGAACACTATATTTCACCATGTTTACATCTTTTTTTTGGTACCCTTTTCCATTGATGTCAAAGCGGGAGAAATTTGGAGGAGACTTGGAGAATTTTGGGATTTTTTTTAAAGGGGGAGAATTTTTGTTTTGTAGAATTTTCAATCGAACTTTTTGCACATGTTTCCATCAATGACAAAGGGGGATATTGTTGGAAGTTTTTCATATATTTTCATTGATGTCACCATATTGGTTTGGTACAGTGTACTGGTGTGAAAATCACACTTATCCGATCCGGTATTTGATCCAATATCTCTAGTATATTGGTCCACATATTTCCTCCAGTAATTAATATAATCTACAGTTGTGGGAAAAGGCTTGTAATGGTTGAAATCATGTAAGTGTGTGAATAGTGGTTGAAGATCATGTAAGGAAATACTCTAAGTATCAAATGAATGGAACTTGCACATGTGGTGTAATTTCTCAGTTCAACTTTGACGGTTAGCCATTTTTTTTTACTTATTTCTATAGGTAGTGAGCCTCCATTCTATACAATAAGTCTTTGTAAGTAGTGAGCTTTTGAATCTAGGACTGAGCCTCTTATTATTGGTATTGGTATAACTTATATACTATGAGTTAATCCTCACCATGATTTTTCCATCATTGGGTTCTCCATGTAAAATATGGTGTTCATGTGTTGTGGAACTTAATGTTAGACTATTACTTTAATTTGTTCTATGTTACAATAAAGTCTTAAGTATTTTTTCAATGAGTATGTGTGCATACTGACTTTATTTTATTCTATGTTACAATAAATTTTTAAATATTTTTCAATGAGTTTTAAGTATTTGGTTTATTCAACATTCTTTACTTCTTTATCACATATTTCTCTCTCTTTTCTATCCAGTTGTCCATGGAGGTGGAAACACCAAAACGGGGGTCTAACTGAGGTAGACCCCTATATAGCCCCAACAATTTCCCCCTCTTTTATGTGTGTAGGTAGATGTGATCTCAGAGCTAGCTGGCAAACTAGCACCTTGGTGAGATTATCCTAATTATTTCAAGTCCCATATATTTACTTTGTCATCTTTTCTTATATTTTTTATACTTCATAGTTTTGTTTTGTTCATTTATGAGTACTTAGCTAGGTCATCAACTCATTTTATGGTGGTTCATATTTCCTTTTCTATCCTCTAGCCATATGGAAACTAGCTCAGTTGTGAGACACCAACGTGTCACACAGTCATCAAAAAACCATGCTTACATCCTCAGATAAAGAGCTATCTAAGGTGAATATTGAATCTAAAAACTACCTCGCCTAGCCCAGACTTAGATTTTGAGACTAAAGAGTAGTAGAAGGGCCTTATAGTCCTCATCATTCTCATCCATTATTTTTTAGCATCCCTTTAGAGTGAAGTAAGTTAGGGCAGCCTACCTCTCTTTTCTTTCCATGACCTAGGGCCTTGATGTAGTTGGTCCCCCTCTCTTACATTTTTGGTGAACCCGACGTGAACCATTTTAGTTTTGTTTTTTGATACTAAAAGTTCATTTCCTCATATTCTAGAAGTGTTTTAAGTGTGAGTGTTGTGAGGCTATCACCTTGCAACCCAACCTGTGATCCCTAATAGGTTTATTTGGAATTTCTTGTAAGTGTTGCACTATGAAACCTTGATTGGGTCATTGTCCTATCCTATGTCCTTTGGGGACTCTATGAAAGTATTGTCTAGTGTGTGCGATGGCCTCTTTTCTACATCAACCTATCCCCACTAAGCAACCTATGAGTGGTATTCTAGGTATAACTTCACCTTGTAGGACCTAGTAATAGGATTCAATAGAGAACCATATCCTCTTTATATCCCTACATGCATTAATGCAAACATCATAGTAGGTATTCTTATTGACCTGACATCTCAAGTGAATATCATAATCACGGAGATTATTTCAATTAACATCTTGCACAAGGATGGGTAAAATACACCTATGAGCACCATTTTTATGCACAACAAGAATTTTGTACCTCCCCTAGGTAGTATTGTGTTGTCATTCATTGTCAGACCTATGTTGGTAAACCTATTGTTTTACATAATCCCAAGGTCTAATCTCTTTAGAGCAAAGTTGGGTATCCCCTAGCTAGCAGCTATGAACACAACTCCCTTGGTCATGCACAAATTCTTGAAGGTCATTCATGGGGGGTTGGTGCATGTGATTCAAGATAGTGGTTATAAACCATTGATCACATGTGATAGCTACTTAGATTATTTTTGGCCTGCACCCATTGGTCCTCTTCCACCTAGGAGAGACTTCTTGTACAAGACATATCATAAGTATAGGAAAGGGTTCTTAACACTAAAAGTGAGATAACCTCCATCACCTTATGTTGTTTCACATAGGGCTTGCCTAAAAGCTTATAGTGGTGCCACCAAGGCTCATAGAAGGGAAGAAGATAAGTGGTCCTGAGATCATCCTTCTTCCTCTACCACTATCAAGCCTAATTCTCCTTCTCACCTTGTTGTAGTGCCATCAAATTATATTTCATGTTTGCAAGAGAATCCAATGTTGCACACTTGGTGAAAGACTATGTCTCGCATTCAAACTTCCTAGTTTGTCCATAGATTCTAGGCTCATTTTATAAGGTAGGAAGAAATTTTCCTAAGGGGAATCATCTATGTCTTAGCCTCCATAGCCTTCCACCGCCTCTGCTCCCAAAGTAGTAAATAGGAAGAGGACCTCTATTGAGGCATTAGAGTTGATTCCCCTGACTATTTATCAACTTTCTCTTCCTACTCCGATCTAGTGGTCTGTCCCTCCACTAGAAACAACTATGGTAGAGACTCCCATGGCTGAGTAGGAGCTAAAAATCCATTCATAGCTTCTGGCCTCTATTTTAAAGAGTCAGAGTATTCCTTGTATGTGAACACAAATTTCAATAAAATGCTCGCATGGCTAAGCATACCTCCTTGTAGAGAAAGGATGAGTAAATGACAACCCTTGGTTTAGGGCCTCCTACTGCGTCTTCCTCTCTCCTCCCCTCTACTTCCATCCAACCAAGCTACACATTGCTTTTGGCTCCTACTGTGAGTGCACCCAACCCCAAAAGGGTTTGTAATACCCCTCCATTTTGATTCTTGTTCAAGTTGCTTTATGCTATGTTTGGTTGAAATTATTTTGATACTGGATACATTTTGTTATGATGTTTTGATTGTTACTATTGAGTGACAAATATTATTGTGGGATGTAGTTATCCGATTTTGTTTCACATGCATTATGGATTAATGGTGTTGTAGAGTTAACATGAGATGGTATTATGAGATTACTGGATTATGATAGAAGTGTCAGTTTCGATGAGTGTATTGGTGAAGAGGACGGTTTCGCATCACTCGCTTGTGAGCGCCCTGCGAATCCGTAATTCTTTCTTCACGGTGTGTATTATATGCTGGATATATTGTATGAGGTTGTTTACTTGGTTGCAGGATTGCAGGTACATGACATCGACTCCACCTGGCTTCACAGGTTTGAGCGGGTCGATCCAACGGTTAAGTTGAACGGAAGATTGTAGCTAGGTAACATGTGTCAAGTTTACACCCTAGCCTTAGTGTGTCGTCAATTGTGTGTATCGAGTCATTGTCTGTCTTGCTTTGATGTTATTTAATTCTGAAGAATTCTTGATTTGGAAATAGATATTTAGAATAATTGCATTTAAATCATGTTGATGGTTATTTAATTTAAATAATGCAATGTGGATAAAAGTTTATATTTAAATTAATTAATTATATTTAAATTATTTAATTAATTAAATTTAATCCAAAGGGGTTGAGTTTAGTTATTAAATAATTAAATTAATTAATTAAACGTGATGCAAGAGAATGAAAGGAAATAAAAGAATTAGAATTAATTTTGGAATTTAATTCTAACATGTGGGAATTAGATTAGAAATTGTAATTAAATGTTTATTTGAGAAATTGGTTGCAACTTTGGAAATTAATTTATTATTTGAAATTTCATTTTAAATTGAAATTGAAATTAATATCTAATTTGCATGTAGTGTGAATTAGGATTGTAAAAATTGAAATTGAAATTAATATCTAATTTGCATGTAATGTGAATTAGGGTTGTAAAAATTGAAATTGAAATTGAAATTGAAATATCTAATTTGCATGTAATGTGAGTTAGGGTTGTATTAGGTATTTTTGATTTATAAAGAATATATGTTTTAATTTTAGGGCAGCAGAAAGAGTTTTAGGAAAAAATATATTTTTACAGCAGGAAAGAAATTTTGGAAAATTTGCACAAGGGTTTGAAGAAAATTTGATTGTAGAATTGATTGAAAGAAAGATTGTTTGCATTTGTTGGATTTTGGATTGGATTCATTAAAGGATTGAAAAAAATTCAAGAAATCTTTGGAGGAGGCTTGCATCAGAAATTCATCTCTTCCTGTAGCTTCTTGTACTAGGTTTTCCTCTTTGTGTTTTATTGTTCTTGATCTTTTTTCTTTAAAATAGTAATGATTAAAAATTTGTTTGCTAAATCTATTTTAAAAAATAAATTTGATATTAGAAGAAAAGAATTAAACAAATTTACAGCCTTTGCTTGTGAAAATTTTTGAGTGAAAATTGTGAAAACCTTAGTTGAATTTAAATTATTTGGGAAAATCGATTTTGTTGTTATTGAAATCAAACATAGAGATTGAACAATGCATTTAGAATATTTTTAGAAAATGAAACCTTCTATTTATTATTAAAAAACGGATTTTAAAATCTGCAGTATAGTTATATTTTTCATGGTAAAATGGTTTAGTTGCGTCGCCTATAACTTCACTTTCACAAACTAGGTTGTGAGGAAATTTAAAGGGTTTTTGCATTTTGAAATTTCCTTACCCTTGTCCAAAAATTGCAAATACCCAGATCGCAGTTTTTGAGTTATGCTTGAAACATGAGACAGCTGTTAAGTTATTTTCCCATGGCTACTTTGAAAATAAAATAATAATAAATTGATATTTATAAATATTAATATTTTATGTATTGTTATTATAATATTAAAATATTATTTAATAATATTTTATATTATAATTTATAATATTAAAATATTATATTTATTTGTATTATTTTAAATAAAATTTGTATATTAGATTAGTGGAATTAGAATTATAAATATATGGGAAAATTATTGTTTATTTTAAAATGGCATGTTAAAGTTTAATTGAAAGAGTTAAATATTTGATGTAAAGAATGCATAATTTAAAATTTGATTGTGGAATTTAAATTCATGTGTAAAAGGTCCAATTATTAATTTTATTTAATTAGAAAAATATATTTATATTTTGGAAAATTAATGATAAGGGATATTTTATTTTGAATTAAACAATTTGATATTCTCCAAAGAATAAAAGATATGTTAATGATTAAATATATTTAAATATATTAATTTATATTTATTATATATATATTGAATGTATATATCCATTTGAGAGAATAAATAATATTTTATTATTTTATTCTGTTGTTTACAAATTGGGTATTATTAGTGTTCTAAAAGAAATGATTAGTATGTGTCGAAAATGTATAGAGAAAGATATTTTTTAATAGAAGTAATTATTTGGTTTAAAAAGAAATATTTATTTTGTTAATATAATTGAAGAAAAATATATTGAGATGTATATATATATCCATGAGTATTTTCAATCAGTATTTACCTTGTTTTATTTAAGTGCGTGTAATTTAGCTTTGCATGAAGAATTTAAATGATAAGTTTTGAGTGTATGGTCAAAATTGATAAGCAAAAAGATATTTAAATATCTTGAAGAATTATAGAAATATTTATATTTAAATATTTGTTTTAATTAATGAGATTTAATTAGAAACAATATGAATGCATGGTCAAATAGATAAGCCAAAAGATATTTTTATATATTGATGAAATTGCATGTTTTTAAATGGATAGTTGAAGAGACATAGACTCTGGATAGAAAATTGAAAAGATTGTTTGCAATAGTGCTAAGTTGCATTAAAAGTAAATTTAGGAACTAACTATATTGAAAAAGGCAAATAGTTATTATGTTTTATTTAGTTCCATAGAGTAATCTAGTCATTGTGAATGGAATATTAAAAAACATATGTAATTAAATTTATCAATATATATATTTGGTGTCTATATAATATGGAGCATATATATATATATATTAAGTGTAAAATTCATTATTGTATTTTATTTTAATGAGATGCATGCAATATATTATTGAATAGAGATTTAAAAATGGATTGATTAGTGTATATGGAAAATGGTTAGAGAAACAATATGTTATTATATTAAAGTGATTGAATGTTTTAAATAGAAAATTGAATGAGACGTAAGATTTGGTTAGAAAATGGAAAGAGTTTACTTGCATTGATTTGTGTCGATTTAAAAGTAAATTAAAAAGTTGTTTTATTGATGAGGCAATCAATTATATTATTTATTAATTTCTATTTAGATTAATTGAATCATTGTGATTGGATTATGAAAGAGATATGGATTTAGTATATCCAAAAGTAGTATCTTCCTCATGATTATCTTAAAGGATTTAATTCTTCTGTATTCAGTAAAGGGAAGTAAGTTTAATTGTTTTAGATTTCCAATAATGAAAAGGGAAATAGGGGTTATGATTATTTTAGATGATCTAGTTATCGTGTTTTTGACTTTGTCAACACTACCTATTGAATGAGTATGGATTTAAGAAATCCAAATATTAGATTTCCCTTGGGTTGTTGAATCTTATGCCATCCAGTTGTTTTCCCTTGGGTAGTGCATGATGTCTTTTCAATTTTACCCAGTTTTCACGAATGAGAATGTTTGCACCTCCTTGGTTTAGGAGCGGATTATGGGATCCGTGTCTCCTTGTATGGAGTGACCTTGTTATGTGGTTTCATCTTGTTGCCTCCTATGGAAGGAGTGGACTATGTGTTGTTGTCTCCAAGATGTTTGGAGTGAGATCTTTTGTACCTCCTGTGAAAGGAGTGAACTATGTGATTGTTGCCTCTAATATGTTTGGAGTGAGTTTCTATTATTTGTATCCTCCTTGTGTTGGAGTGGTTATGATGCTTAGTTTGTATGCACTTGTGTTTCCCTTGGTGATTGGTTGTGAGTGTGTTGTCCATTAGAAGAGTGGCTTTTGTTAGGGGCCGGAGCCCAAAGTGGTAAACCGGGTAACCTTCAAAAGTGAGTTAATGAAGTGATAATTAAATTAATGTACTTAGATGATTAGGATGCATTCACATTAATCAAGATAATTTAATCCTCACTCATAGACACAAGGCCTCGTTTAGACTTGGGATGAGTGAGAATGCCTGGAATGGAAAGATCAACTATCTTGTCCTTGCGAGAGGTAGTTGATTCCACTTGAGTGAGTATGAGTGCTGGGATTCTGTTGAGGCCACCAGGATTACTTGTGTCGGAGCCTATGAAGGATGCCTAGAGGAGATCTCATGACAAACTATGCGATGACACTCTATCTAGGACAACAGTTGTTAATTGTTTTATGTGTATGGTTCTGTGAACATACTTGATTATTATTATGTCTAGAAGCAATGTGACCTATGTCAGTGATGTTTGATTGTACTTGTGTTGTAGTTGAGTTGAATTGAATTTGTAATTATTGATGACATTTATTTGGTTATGTCAGTTTAAGTCAGTATGAGTCTGCCTTTGGTTAGAGGTAGTAGAATATTTGTCCATGTTACTTTGTTACTATCTCCTAACATGGGAGGTGGGCCTTCGGGTACCACATTGGTTGGGTGGAACATGCACCAAAACCATTGGGTCCCCATCTATCTTCAGTACTTGGTGGCGAGATATCTAGATGGACAGCTCACGGTTTTTGTTATAATTTCTTGCATTGTAATATTTCAGTTTGTATATGATACTTTATCCCTCTTTTGTAAGAGGTGGAGTTATGTAATTGTAATACATTTGTACTAGTGTCTCATTCTGGGAATGAGTGATGTAACTATTGGTTTAAGATAATGTTTATGAGATTGTATCTTGGTTGATTATCTTATTATGATATGTGGTATTCTTATGATGTATGATGTTTATTTCATAAAGTTCATAAGGCTATGGTTATATGTAATATGTATGTGTGGGTTTAAGTAATCCTAACCTTGTAGCCTTAGAGGTTGTTGTTAACTAGTAAGTGAATGTGTATGTTAAATGCACTTTATAAAAACAATTAGTTTGCTTAAGACGTTAATTGCAACTTCCTTTGAGGTTACTTGGCGGGGCATTACAGGGTTTAGGTGTTCATCACTCCTTTAGTTGACTCTCCCTTATTGATATCTCTTCTAGACACTCCTCCTTTCCTAAAACCAGTAGATATGTTGAATAATTTGGTGGCATCTATTTTTTTTCACCTCCTCTTCCTCTGCACCTCTCACCTCATTTGTGGGGTAGATGGTAGAGATTGGCCCTTCTATAAATGGAGTGCATAAGATGATCCCATCTTCTCCAAAGGCTGGTAATGTGTTGTCTTGTTCTGTCTTAGTGACAAAACTAGCGACAACTTCCCTTGAATTTGTCACCACCCCTGAATCACTCAGTGAGTCTAGTGGTGAATCTTGAGCACAATCCTCTCCATCCATTGTGGTAGAACATTTAACTCTCTGGGTGAATTTTAAGCCTTGTTAGTGATCTCCACAAAATCACTGACCCTATCTCCATAAGATCTTAGTAGAGAAGACCTTACGAGGGCTTCTTCCTTAGCCCTTGTTGTGAATGGGTCATAATATCCTCCCCTTAATATTCAACCACTATAGGATCATCTACCTCCCCCTTATGATTATCTATAGTGGGAAGAAGATGAACTCTTGGTTGATCAATTTTATGGGAGGCATCTTCTTTATCTTTAGATTAGATGTGTGTGTTGTGATGTTTTCCCTTCTGATCATAATATGTGTTCCTAGATGACCCTTGTCACCTTTATTGGTGCATGGGTATAGGAGTATTTTTTTGTCATAAACCTTCTTCTAGTTGTATCATCATTCTTCCATGTGTGTGTTTTAATTTCAAAAAATTGGGGACAATGCAAAGTGTTGGAGGAGTTTAGGCTCCCCTTCCATGTTGACCCAATTTTTAATTTTTACTTTTTCTTATCATGCATTCTTCACATGGTCTAATATAGTAGGGGGTTGATGACAATTAATTTATATACTATTATTATACTATTATGAGCATATTTGACCTTGAAGTATTAAATCACCATCATGTTTATAATTTGTCATATTTCTCTTTCTCTTTCGCTCTTTTGTCATCCTTCTCTCTTCTTTTCTTAAGTTTTCCTTGTCATGCATGACACCACCTTTTCTATAACACTTCAATTTTAAAAAAATGCATTCATTGCCTATAAATATTTTCTAGAGCATCTTTGTAAACCTTTTCAAAAATTGCATTCTCAACATGAAACCTTAATGGAACATGTTTCCTTCATCATGGGTTTGTAAGGAAAGAACTTGAGAACCTTCCTTTTAGGTGGAAACAAATTTTACTTTTCCCTTGTGAGGGGGCACTTTCTTCCTTTCAAATTCCTTGATGAAGTGAACATATTTTGAAAAGATTCCTTGATGGTGAATTGATTTGAGAAAGATCTTCTTTCTTATACTTTCAAACAATGCATCCCTTGAGTGGACCACCTCTTCACATTGGGTTCCTTAGAGACCCCTTTGAAAGCTTCACAATTTTTTGATGGTCTATGTGTCTATCCACTAGACCGCTTGTGTGGATGCTTTATTTTATGACATTCTTTATCTATGGTTAAACATGTCACTTTGCAGGTGTTCCTATAAAGCCACTTTCCAATTTGATTATCTGGATTCCCCTCCTTTGGGTTTCCTCCATGTGAGAGATATTGGGGGACACCTCCTTGTAGATTTGCGGGTTTGTAAGACACTCTTTTATTTTGGTCTCCTTCATGTGGGAGATCTTGAGGGATACCTTCTTGCAGGTCTATGGGCCTGTGAGATGTTTAAATCTTTAAGGTTTCCTTCATGCTAGAGATCTTGGGTGACACCTCCTTATAGGTCCATGGGCCTGTAAGGTGCTTTTATCTAGGTTTCCTTCATGTGATAAATCTTGGGGGTTACCTTTTTGCAGGTCTGTAGACCTATAAGACACATACTTCATGTGGCTTCCTTCATGTAAGATATCTTGGGGCTGCCTGCTTGTAGGTATGCAGGCTTGTGAGACACTTCTTTGGGTTTCCTTCATGTCAGAGATCTTGAGGGATACCTTCTTGTAGGTCTTTGGAACTATAAGATGCTTTCATCATGTGGGATTTATCCATTATTGGTCTCAAGGCCTTTGATGTAACTTATGTATCATCATGGTTTTGTGGAGCTATGGAGTCTTCTATTTTGTCATGCAATTCAAGCTCGCTAGATCACACTCTACTTCCTTTATGGTTCAGGTATACATTTATAACCCTAATAACTCTTCGATATACTTTATCAAACCACTCATCAATGTTCATGGTCACTAAAGTGGGGGAAAAATGCATAGGATCTAATTTTCATCCCTCACACAAATTCCTATTTTACACATCCTCACCTTAGAAAACCAAATTCGATGGAAAAATTCCACATCAGTCCACTTGGAATTTGTCTATCATGTTAGTGGGAGAATATTTGTCAAGGATGAGTGTATGGTGTGTAGATGTATGTGTGACACACTTACATCCCTGATGGATTTCTATGTCTGAATTTTGCAAAGACGTAATGCTTTTGATTGGGGTCGATTTCTAACATCCCTCTTCAACCAATCGACCCAAAAAATGGAAAATTATTTCTCATTCTTCTAAAAATTCATTAATTCTCATTTCACTTGGATCTCTAAGAATTCAACCCATCCTTCTTTCACATTCTCAAAAAAATTCCAAGATTATCTTCACTAGCTAGCAACACTTCAACACTCCATTGTTGCAACGACACTCCATCAACTCTACAAAGAAAGTGTGAAGCTAGGCATTGCAGCATGGTCTTGAATTCTTGTGAGACCTCCCTTCATCACAATCAAGGTTGTGGTGACTATTTCAAGCCTTCTTTCTCCTTCACTGTCTAGTGCGCTCTTGGTGTAGGTGGTTATATTTTTCTCCTCTCCTTTGTGATTTGGTTGACTAGCTCTTTGTTGTTTTTTAGTGTTATTTTCATTACTTATTTATTTACTTCTTTATCTCATATTTCTCTCTCGTTGTTATCTAGTTGTTCATGGAGGTAGAAACATCAAATTAGGGGTCTGACTAAGGAAGACCCCTATATAGCTCCAACAATTTCCCCCTCTTTCTTGTTTGTAGGTAGAAATTTTGTTGGAGCTAGCTAGCAAATTGGCACCTTGGTGAGATCATCTTCATTATTTTATCTCTCATATATTTACTTTTTCATCTATGCTTATATTTTTCATATTTGATAGTTCTATTTTTTTCATTTAGGAGTACTTATCTAAGGCATCAACTCATTTTTTGGTTGTTCATATTACATTTTCTATCCTCTATCCATACAAATGCTAGTGCACCTATGAGATGCTAGTGCACTAGTGAGATGCCAATGTGCCACTCCATCATACCACAATTGTGCTTACATCCTCAGAAAAACAGTTGTCTGAGGTGGAACATTCAATCTGAAAACTAGCTTGCCTAGCCTAGAGCTAGATTTCAAGACTAAATAGTGGTAGAATGACCTTATAGTCCTATCTGTAGACATCAAAAATTGGTCTAGGCCTGCGAACACCATATTCGACGTAATTTTATATTTATCCATAGTTTTGATTAAAAAATGTTAATTATTGAATTAACCTTTCTAACACATATTTCCTCTATTAATTAAATACCCCTTTTTAATTAATTCATTAATAACCTTTATTCAACTTGATTAATTAAATAAATCAAATTTATTTAATTATGTCGCTAACTTATTGAATCCTCTTTCATAATTAAATAATTTATTATTTAATTACCCCCCGTTTTATCATACGTCAACTATAATTAAATATCTTTATTTAATTATTCATTTAACCCCCTTTTTCAACTATAATTAAATATTTATTATTTAATTATTCAATTCCACCCCTTTCGAAAGTTAAATTAAATAAATTATCTTTATTTATTTAATTAAATCTTTTATTTTTGAATGTTGAATTAAATTAACATTTAATTCATATTTAATTATTTATGTCACATTTTTCTGTCAATCAGTTATCTAATTGTCCACTTACCTTCTGACTCGAGATCTATTTTTAGTTCTCCAGTTATCTCTGAATTCAACACCAATTTATCTCTGCAAGAAGACTCTTCGACATAACTAATCGATTAACTAGTTCTAACTGATGTGCATGTATGTATTTATTAATTAAATATATTTTTATTTAATTAATTAACTCAAGTATGCATTCAAACTCCTCATCTTCGAGTTCTGACTTTGTCTTTGACATTCAAAGTCTATTTCTTCTATTTTCAAAGTTTCTTAATTGAAGATTAATAACTTGTTCTATTTTTAGTCTTTCCTGACTCATGTTCTAACTCACGTTCTATCTGAGATAGAACTCACATCGCATGGCATTCATCAATCTCATCCATCAATCTCTCTTTCAATCTAAGCCGATCATTCAAAAACACAAAATCTATAAAATGGCCTATCATTATGATTATTCCCTCTCCCGAAATCAGTCATTTTTTGAGAAGAGAGACCATTCTTCGATATTTTGCTTAGACATTCAACACAGCTATACTTGAATTCAAATACAGAAATCTGAGGGCAAGAATACTAAAAAAGAAAAATGGAGAAGAGCAATGGAGATAATTCGAAGGAATGAATGCATATTCGGTGAGATCTATTCAGTTTGTTTAGTTTTTATCATGTTTTCATATTTGTTCTTTATTGTTAGATTTTTAGATTAGTTTTGATTTAGATTAGGATTAACAATTGTTTGTTTTAGCTACAGATCTTATTACAAGATTTATTCTAATGTTACATTTGGTGAACCCGACGTGAACCCACTTCAAAATCCATGCATCTATTTTTCATTTTTCTGTTTTTCCATTTTCTACTTTATGTTTTTTTATTGCAGATTTCCATACGGCGCACCGCATTTGTTAAAGGAAACAACACATCTATATTCGCGAGCCAGATTTGTCAAAAATAGCGATGCATCTGTCATCACGAACTGCATCTGCGAAGTCATGAACCGCATCCACCTATCAACAATTTCGCGAGCCGCATCTGCCTGTCAACAGTCGAACCACATCTGCCTGGTAAATTTTTTTCATATTTTTCATTGATTTCTATGCATCCAAATTTCTATTTTCGCTTTTGAAGTTGTTTTGATTTTCGCTAATGGTTGATTTCAATTGTGTTAAGGGGGAATAACATAGTTTTTGCAGGATGAAGCTCTGAAGACATTTACAAACCTAAGACAATTTTTCTGCAGGACGAAAGCTGAAGACCATGAACTACTGATAAATTGTATGCAGGACCTAATGCCTTTGTGTTAATTTATTTATTTCAGTAAGCTTTTGTTTGGTAGATAGATAATTATCGTGTGGGATTAAAATGAATTTTTTGTTTGATAGATAGAAAATTGTCATTTGGAATAAAAAGAACCACTGTCTTCTTTGTTTGGTGCTTTGCACATATTTGTAAACCCTTGCAATTCAGTACATCGAAGTATCCTCTCCCCTTGCACAGTCATGCAATCCTAGGTGTAAGAGAAACGGTTGCTGACTCTAGAACTTGGGCTTGTCTTGGTTGGAAAAAGTACTCACCCCAAGATGACTTAGACCGGTAGCATGCTAAAGTCAAGTGACTTGCAACCGCTATATAAAAGTGGATTCTTGGGGAAAGCCCAAGAATCATGCGCACTATTCTGACGAGATGGACAGAAATGGACTCTCACTGACATTGGATAGTGTCCCATGAACATAATGCCCTTATTAAACACCTTGTTGTAGAATTACCAAAATCCTATCTATTTGCGAGCACAACAAGTGTATAACCTATGAAGCCGTCTTACAAATTTATGGTTCTTATGTTGAGGTGACATGTATGCCATGGGAGTTTCATGGGTACAGTAGCTTGGCTGCCCCATATAAGTGAGTATCATGGAGGGGAGCCAATGGGTCAAGCTACTAGTCATCCACCTTGAATGTGCGTAGCTAGAGAAATCCAAGTAAGAATTCAACAAATACTGTCCTAAAAGTTTAGGTTGTACATGTTTTTGAGTCTTAACAGTCCTTGCATCACAAAAACAGAAGATACATTGATTGCTGTGTTTTCTCTTTGTTTTATTCATCAAAATCTTGATCAAACAAACAAAGTCAGTCAAACAACTTTTGGGAAAATTCAATTGTCAGAAAACAGAGACGCAATTATCAGTTTAAACGCCGCATGTGTCATAATGAGTCGCATTTGTTAGGGGAAACACCGCATCTGTCTATCAAAAAAATTCACTTTTCACGGTCTGCATATCACGAGTCACAACTATCACATTCTGAGTCGCATGTGTGCATGCAAACCACATCTGTCAGTTTAAAAACCGCATGTGTCCTGGTAAACTGCATCTGTCAGTTTTAAAATGACATGTGTCCTAGAAAATCACATTTTTCAGAAGAAAAACTGCAATTGTTGGAAAAATCGCATCTGTCAGAGGAAAAATCACAACTGTTTGGTGAACCGCATTTGTCTGTCAACAAAAAATATCAAAAATTGTGAGCTGAGTCTAAAACATTATTTGCTTTAGGTTCTTAGGATCAACTTTGGATTAGAAACTGGCTAATTTTGCTCAAAATCTTTACATCATTAGGTGTCATATATGTCTTAGTTTACCATCATTTGGTGTCATATACGTCTTAGCTACCATCATTAGGTGTCATATACGTCTTAGTCATAGTAAAATTCTTAGTCATAATCATCCTAATTTGCATGCATATAGGTACTCCCTAGGAAATTGCATATCACAGAATAGATAACTTTCCTTGTCTTTGGAAAATTCACATTGTCATACTATCCTTTTCATACGATTAGGTTCCTTAATCGAAAACAAACTTGTGCATGCATTTATTCTATAGGTGGTAAGCTATACCTGTCTTAGACTCATTTATCGTCATTAGTCCACTTAGAATTTTACATATTGTCCGTCCAGTCATACATCATTTTAGATCTTTAGCAACATCCTTATTGTCAAAAAAATCCAAAAACATAGACACAGGTCATATCAGTTTTAGACATAATCTACATTACCCATTTTGAGAAAACTTTTTCATGGTCGAAACAAGGTCCAAAAAGAAGTACAAGGCAATGAAAGAACCCAACGAATTCATCAATCCATTCGGAAACCAACCGTCAGGCAAAAAATGTCCACACAAGTCTTTACTTGAAAAACATGTCACTAGAGACACACATGGGCAGATTTACATAGAAGACATAGATGCAGTAGTTCAAGATCCTGAGTTTGCTTCCTTCATGGATGAGTGTTTGCAAAATGATCCACAACGCTACTTAGCAAAATTGCTAGTAGAAGGTGCCACACTACCTCCAGGATTTGATGTCCATTCTTTGACAACACAGTCAACTCAACCAACACAAACTGCGACATCTATTGTGTCTATTCCCCAAATAACCACATCGATACCAACAGGTATACCAACACAAACATCGTCAATTGTAAACACAACTCCTTTTAACATAACACAAGGTTTACAATTCACTGTGCAACTTCCTCCAACCCCTTTGGCACCAACACGACTGGTAAGAGAACCAAGGTTGGTAGAAATGTACCTATACCAAGTCAGACAATCTAGATAGGAAGCATTCCTATTCCAAATCAGACAATTCAGATAGGAAGCATTCCTATACCAAATCAAACCATTCAGATAGGGAATATCCCTATCCCAAATCAAAATATTTTGACAGGATATATCCCCTCGCCCAATCATAACCCATCACAAAACATGGTGTATCAGAACATCTACATTGATCCAAATAACACGAACACCATGTCCTTGACACAAGTCAACATCCTTCAAAACCAAATGTAGACTCTACAACAAAAGATGGACGACATGTCTATGTCAGGAAAATCAACTATATCAGCACAAGACCTATGTCCATGCCCATTTGACAAAGCACTCTATATGACACCTTTCCCCCATGGATACATTATACCTTATTTACCGAAGTATAATGGGAGGAAGAATCCTTCAGAAAATATTAGAGAATTCTCAACGGCATGCATGGACATATCATATGACCCCACTTACTTGATGTGCCTATTTCCACGACCGCTAATAGGGATAGCATTGGAATGGTTTTCTAAATTGCCATACGGTATACGATCTTGGGTGGAATGGGCTGAAAAGTTTTGTTGAACATTTTGCCTTTAACATAGACAACAAAGTAACTATAGCAACCTTGTGTCACATGACACAAGAAGATGGCGAGACATTTATCACTTTCTTCCAGAGATGGAGGAGTCTAGCTATTGTTGTCCCGTCGAAATACCTGAAAAACAAAAAGTCACTATCTTCCTCGAAAACATCAACCCCAAACTAAGAGGTGACTTACGGGTACACTGTTGCACTTCATTCATTGACTTGGTACAAAAGGGGATCATCCTTGAAAAGGGTCTTATTGACAAAGGAAAAATCAAAGTACCAGGCAAGAGCCCGATTGTCCAACATCAAAATGTGTCAAATGATAGAAACAAGTTCTGGTCTAGGAACAAGAATGTCACGAATGACGGCATACTTGATGCTGAGTACATATATACTGGAATGGTCATCTCCCTTAGAGGATACAACTGAAAAACAAACATGATGAATAGTCCTGATCAAATGGCTAACTATGTCCAGAATTCACAACAGTAAAGACCACAACAAAGGAGATTTCCAATGCAAGAATTTACACCTCTAGGGCAACCAATCGAGGTAGTCTTCAAAGAATTGATCAAACATAATCTTATCAAACCATTAGAACTAGGATAGTATGATCCTGGATAGTTCAAACCTTCATGGTGGGTCGGTAATGCTTTCTGTGACTATCATCAAATGAAAGGGAAAAACCTCCAACAATGTCGCCAATTAAAGAACATCATACAAGACTTTGTTGAAAACGGAACCATAGAGGTTGGTGGGTAGAAAAACACTAAGAACAGTGATCATAAGGTTTTCACAGACTTGTTACATGACCACACAAAAAGAAAGGCCTCCAGCTCAGGACCCCAGAATAATCCATCGGCCAACTATAACAATACCAAGTATGACTATGGTAAAGGAATGGTCATAAACCACCTCTGAGCTGCAAACGGGAATGTCAATACTTTCACCATTAAGAAGCATCCAGAATGTAATGTAAACACACGTAGAACTAAGATTACTATTCTTGGTCCTTCTTCCGAGCCATCCACACAAAATTTCAAGTTCAAGTACAACCTTCTCGATCAATTGAGGAAAACCACCGCGCAAATATCTATCTTGGAATTGTTGACCTTATCACCTCAGCATCGATCCATTCTTGAAAAATCTCTACTGAACACAACTATTCCCATAGACTTAGATGCCAATAGTTTCAAATAGATGGTGGGATATTTGACCAATTCGCATCATGCTACATTTTCCCAATAGGACTACTCAATTGAAAAGTCAGATCATAATGACCCCTTACATCTTGAAGTCTTAGTCCATCAAAATAAAGTTTGACGAGTCTTGGTAGATGGAGGAGCAGGTTTGAACCTGTGTACCCTTAAATTGGTTAAGGAATTAGGATTCTCAGAAGACTATGTAGATACCTCTAAAAGTATAGTTATCAAGGTTTACGATGATGAGGAAAGATCATCCAAAGGAGTTGTCACACTCCCTATCCGAATTGGCCTAGCAATCATGAACACTAGCTTCCAAGTCTTGGATCTCCCCCTTCCATACAACTTGTTGTTAGGTAGACCTTGGATACACATGATGAAATTTGTACCTTCAACATACCACCAATGTCTCAAGTTCCCCTATAATGACACAGAGATCACCATTGATGGTGATCCAGATCCTTTCCAGTATTGTACAAGCATAAGGGATCTTCCACAATGACAAGTGCCTATTAATCAATAGGATTCATCATCCACTCTATCCCAATACGTTGACCCATCACACCTCTCTAAGTCCATTTCATTCAAACCACCATCATCCACTCCAAAAATCGAGATCCAAGACAAGGGTTGTGGTGAATATAATATAAAGGTATCATACTGTGTTACTAAACTGATTCTACGTAAGGCATATGGCCTACCCATGGCGGATAGAAGACAGTCAATGGTCACATTTCATGTTCCCCCTACAACGACATTAACAAAATGGGGAGAGTTAAGTGAAGAAATAGTGGATCAAGCTGATTCTTGGTTGTATCAAGAAGAACATGAATACCCCTTCCCATCTATTCAAATAGCCAAGGACCAATATGGAAAAGGATTCAAGATAATGCAAAAGGAAGGCTATGATGGGCACAGTGGTTTAGGACTATATCAAAATGGAAGTACAAAACCGATTACTATCTACCCATGACCGAAATATCTAGGGCTAGGGTGTCAATCGCTTAGAATTGGGTTTCCTAGTACTTCATCAAAATTTCAAGAGGAAGTGAATGATTACCTCAACATCGAGACATCTCATGAACCATTTCCCCTATTTTATGACAAACCCCTAGTTTACGATAAACCTCCAGTTTACGCAAACCTCTAGTCTATGATCAACCCCCTTACTCAAGTGATGGTGAATGGGAGTCCCTCTCATCTACTAGTACTATGAACATAGATGCCTTATTTGGAGAGTTGGACCTCAATGTGAAACCTGTACCAAAACAGTCTAGTCCTCGTCCTAAGAAACACTTGTCCAAAGCAGAATGGCAAGAGACCTATTATTGGGAAACCCTTGATCATGCATCTTGGGAACCTGACAAGCCATCTTCTAATGAATCTACCATAACCATTGTCCCACAATAGAGTATACCTCCCCCTAGGAGGAAGAACAAGAAGGAGTTAGTCCAAAACTTCTACGACCATGTCAACCATTCCATATTCACCTTGTCAGCAGCTACCCTTACAAACTCCGATGATGACATGCCCCTTGTATATCCCAAACTTATTGACTGGGATCGACAAGGTACACCTATCATAAATACATTTGAGAATGATGAAGAAATTGTTGAGTTCATGGGACTTAGACAAGGTATACCTAGAGGGGATCATAAGGCAGGTTTTACCATAGGCTTGGATGATAAAGCATATTTTGGGGAGTCTATATAGACCTCTAGTCACAAAAATGAAAATGAAAATAAAAATGATGAGTCCCTAGGTGAAAACCAAAAGGCGCCTTTGGATGAAGAAAAAGTCAAAATAAAGGACGTATCCAAGGGTGAAAACCTCTCTGAGGCACCTGAGGATAGAGGTTTAAATATTCTCCCTGTTGCACAAGAAAAGTCACCCATGCTAGTGGAAGAAGTTGTTGCAGTCATCATAGGTACAAAAGAGAATCCTCAGATAGTATATTTTGCAGCTTCCTTAACAGAAACAAAACAACATGAGTTCAAAGACTTCTTCAAGAAGAGACAAGTAAACTTCACATGGTCGTATGCTGACATGATTGGGCTAGATATAGACCTAATGTTGCATCATTTACCACTACAATCAGGTATCAAACCAGTCAAACAAAAGTTGAGGAAGATGCATCCACAAATTGCTCTATTGGTCAAGGTAGAACTTAAGAAACTTCTGGATGTAGGATTCATAAGGACAATAGACTATGTAGATTGGATATCGAATCTTGCACCAGTGACTAAGCCAACTAGGGGCATTCGTATTTGCACTAACTTTAGAGACATCAACAAGGCATGTCCTAAAGATGACTTCTTGTTGCCAAATATTGACATGATAGTAGACCTTATTGCAGGATATGAGATGCTATCCCTCATGGATGGTTTCTCTAGATACAACCAGATAAAGATAGCACCTGAAGAGCAACATAAGACAACTTTCACATGTCCATGGGGCACATATTGTTGGAATGTTATGTCGTTTGGCCTTAAGAATGTAGGAGCCACTTACCAACGAGCAATGACTATGATTTTTCATGACTTTGTACATACATTCATGGAATATTATGTAGATGATATAATAGCCAAGTCAGAAAAAAGGGAAGATCATTTGAAGGTGTTAGACAAGATATTCCAGAGGCTAGAAAACTACAATGTCAAGCTAAATCCGAAGAAGTGTGTCTTTGGAGTCAAATCAGGGAAGCTATTAGGGTATATCATCTCTTGCAGAGGCATTGAAGTAGATTCAGAGAAGGTAAGAGCAATCATAGAAATGCCTCCTCCAATCAACATTGGTCAACTTAGAACACTACAAGGGAGATTATAGTCCATTAGGTGTTTCATAAAACAACTGGCAGATAAAATACATCCATTTTAGCATTTACTCAAGAAAGGAGTTCCATTTGTGTGGACACCTAAATTTCAAGAGGCCTTCCAACAAATAAAGGACTATTTTCTTACTCCGCCAGTCCTAATGCCACCTACAGAGGGAAAACCATTGATACTTTACATCTCAGCAACTCAGTCAACATTAGGGGCTCTTCTCGCACAACATGATGATCAAGGTCATGAGAGAGCGGTCTATTACATCAGTTAGACCTTAGTGGGCTATGAATTGAATTACAACATAAAATGTACTTGTTTTGTGGTAGTCTTTGCTACCTAAAAATCTAGGCACTATATGCTCAATCGACAAACAATGTTGATTGCAAAAATTGATCCACTTAAGTACTCCTAAGTAAGGCAGCTTTAATAGGCCGACTGGATAAATGGGTTATGATACTTGGCGAGTGTGACATTTAGTATGTTGAAAGGAAGGCAATAAAAGGATAGGTCATTGCAGATCAACTAGCCAACGCACCTATAAAGGTAGACCACCCATTAGTGGCAGATTTTCTAGATGAGTTTCTCTTCAACCTTGATGTTAAAACTGAGTGGAAACTGTACTTTGATGGATCACATACAAATCGTGGTTCAAGGGCTGATATCCTATTTGTCACACCTCAAGGAGATACCATTCCTAAATCATTCAGGATTTCATTCCCATGTACCAATAATATAGCAGAGTACGAAGCCTTAGTGACAGGTTTAAAAATGGTAGCTCAATGGAACATTAAGAGCCTACATGTCTTTGGTGACTCTCAACTGGTAATCCGATAGGTGAATGATGATTACGAGACTAAGGATGAGAAGCTTGGACCTTATAATAGGATGGCTGATAGTTTAAAATAGTATTTCAATGACATAACTTTTCAACAAATACCACGTATCCAAAATAGAGCTGCAGATGCAATGGCAACCATCGGTTCTTTGTTGGATATTCCAAGTAATGTGCCTAGGTTTGATTTTCTGGTTGAACAACTTTTGATCCCCACTTATGATGTCCCTGATACTGTGATAGTGTGTACCATTTTTGGTCCTATGTCTCCTTGGTATAAAGAAATATTCGATTACCTCACTGACCAAACCTTACCTTAAGACTTGTCCAATAACCAACGTCGAACCTTCATCCAAAAGTCAGCTAAGTACACCATCATTGGAGAAACCCTATATAGACGTACCTTAGATAACGCCCTATTAATATTTTTTGATGCTGAGGAAGCACAAACAACTTTGTGAGTGGTACACGAGGGTATATGTGGATCTCATTCAAGTGTTCCCACTCTAGTGCATAAGATTATGAGGCTAGGTTACTATTGGCCTACAATGGAGAAAGATTCATACGTCTTTGTAAAGAAATGTAGACAATGTCAAATACATGGAGACTTGATAAGAGCACCAGTGCAGTAGCTTCATCTAATTACTTCACCATGGCCCTTCGCCCAATGGGGACTTGACCTCATAGGTAAGATACACCCTTCATCATCCAATGGCCACAAATTCATCATCACCGCCACCGAATACTTCACCAAATGGATCGAAGCCATTCCCATGACATACATAACCGACACACAAATATCTAAGTTTATCCTAAACTATATCATTTGTCGATATGGTGTGCCTCAATCTATAATCACAGACAATGGCCGCCCATTCAAGAACCAAGAAGTATGCCATTTATGTGAAGAATTCCACATCAAACACCATTTCTCCACCCCATATTACCCACAAGGTAATGGCCAAGCTGAGGCATCTAACAAGACTATTGTTAGAATCCTTAAGAAGACTGTCAATGACACTGGTCATGACTGGCACCTACAGCTTAATCTTGCCTTATGGGATTATCACACAAGCATCCATACTCCCACCGACACCACTCCATATTCCCTCGTATTTGGGTTCAAAGCTATCTTACCTATTGAGGTTGAAATACCTTCTCTACGGGTATCCTTGAAGGGTCATATCGACGATGAAGAATACCGTGTCTCTAGGTTACAAGAGCTAGAATTGTTGGATGAACGAAGACAAAAAGCATTAGATCATTTACAAGCATATCATAATCATCTTCGTCATAGTTACAACAGGAAGGTTCTCAATAGACACTTTGACATTGGTGACCTGGTATTAATGGAGAATCATAAGAACCAAGCTGAATGCAAGAAACTAGGAAAGTTTGAACCTAACTAATTGGGGCTGTACATTGTCATAGAAGCCTTTGGATCAAGAGCGTACCAACTCTCTACTCCCGAAGGAGAAAATTTTTTGTCCCCTATCAACTTTCTACATCTAAAGAGGTTCTACGCTTAAGTCTCCAAGAATTTGTGTCTTAATCTTGAAAAATACAAAAAAACAAAAAAATGAGTTAGTCCAAAACTTTTGTGACCATGTTAATCATTCCATATTCACCTTGTCAGTAGCTACCCTTACAAAATCTGATGATGACATGCCCCTTGTATATCTTGAACTTATTGACTGGGATCAACAAGGTACACCTATCATAGATACATTCGAGAATGACCAAGCGATTGCTGAGTTCATGGGACTTAGAGAAGGTATACCTAGAGGGGATCATAAGGCATGTTTTACCATAGACTTGGACGATAAAGCATATTTCAGGGAGTCTATTTACACCTCTAGTTGTAAAAATGAAAATGAAAATAAAAATGGTTACTTTGATGAAAACTTGGCAAATAGGCATCTTTGTAACACCAAAAAAATTGATAAAATAAAAAAAAAGTAAAGAGAAATAAATCCGTACACAAGTGAAAACCACTTCAGTGGTGCTATGGATAAGTACCAAGGTGAAAACCTGGAAAACAGGCGCCATGTGTAGTGAAGCTCGCTCTTCCATCTACCATCATTCTAATCAAACTTTTTCACTATCACTCATAATAAATGGTTGTCCTATCCATCATTTGGAATGATTGACATCAAAGTCCATTCTATCACATTACCCACTCCATCTTCAAAATCATATTCTCAACTGGGGGAAATTCCTTTTTATGTGCCAATACACTTTGTACATAATGTCACACCATCGAAAATGTCCTGAAAATTTCCAAAAACATTAGAAAACATCAAAAATCCAAAAAATTCAAAAGAGTAAGAAAATCCCAAAAAATAGTGTCAAGTCGGTCATGTCTAGTCAATCATGTCTAGTCAGTCATGTCTAGTAAATCATGTCAAGTCAGTCATGTCTAGTCAATTATGTCAAGTCAGTCATGTTCAGTCAGTCGTAGACATAGTCGAACTGCGTTGCCTCTACGACTGGGATGTAGGCAAGGCCATCAATCGATGTGCCCCCGAGGCATTAGGTCTGCCAGTCTAGGTTTGTCATATATCACACACTTTAAATCATGAATCTTTGTATATTCAAAGTCATTGGTCATGTCGAACTATGAGGTCTCTACATGTACAATGTAGGAAAGGCTAATCAATTGATGAGCTCCCAAGACCACACTAGGTCAGTCCAATAGGGTTCATTCAATCACTATCACACAAGTTGCATATCATAGTTTTGGAAATCATTTCATGTCATACACTATCTACACATACACACACTTTTATGAGTCAAGGAATCAAAACAAGTCATGCAACAATAAGGCAAAGCATCTCAACAAGTCATCAAGTCAATATCAAACACATTGTCAAAGCGGTCAACCTATGTCTTAGCAAGATATGTCTTTCCTATCAACAAACATAATCAAAAATTGTCAATCTCATGTGGCTTGTCACCTCAACGTCATCAGACTCCAATGTCTTATACTACACATGTCTTACTGAAACCAGGCTTTGTCATGCCTTATACAGAAGTCACCCAGTCGAAACCAGACTCAACGTCTTATGCGATATGTGTCATTCTATCAAATTACGCTATGTCAAACATCAACATCAAACAATCCTACAAGATCAAGTTTTGTTGAATATATTTATTTGGCTTTATGACTTTATATCTTATTTTGTCTTATCTTTTTATCGATTTGTGCAAGATCCTGTTACTAGCTTTCTCAAGGATGTCCCTTGAAGGATTTAGAGAAGCAATGACGTCTCAGGATTCTTTTTCTTTGGCTGCTATCTGTCAACTGTCTTTTTAACATTGGTTTTTGAGTCATGTTACTAGTTTCCTCAAGGATTTTCTATCAAGGATTTAGAGGAGCAATGGCATCTCATGACCCATCTTTTATTTGTCTGTTGTTTGTGGTTTGTCTTGACCAAATGACTAGGGCATCATGTCCTTAGTCTGAGTTAAGACACTCCTTGTCTATGACTGTCTATTTTTCATAGGTGGATAACTTTGTACACTATGGTCTATCTCATATCATAGTGTGTACTATCCATTTGTGTCATGTCCCGCCCAATGATGATAACAAGTAAGTATAGCGTAATTGGTAATATATTGAAGATTATATGTTTTTTTCTCAATCAACCAACATTAATTGTTTCTTACTAACATTCTGAAATCATCCATGCTAATATTTCTTCTTTTTTGCATCTTCACCACCATTATCTATCCATTTCGAGAGAACACTCATGTTCTTCAAACCTGCCTATCCTATCAAGGGGGCATACCACTACCTCCTCGTCATTCTCCCTTTCACTGGGGCATACCCTAACCTGTTTCATGCTGAGGCACGACCGGGGCATATTTTCTTTGACACAACGTCATACCAACATTGTATCAAAGAGGGGCAAACTGTAGACATTGAAAACTGGTCTAGGCCTATGAACACCATATTCGACATAATTTTATATTTATCCATGGTCTTGATTAAATAATGTTAACTATTTAATTAACCTTTCTAACACATATTTCCTCTATTAATTAAATACCCCTTTTTAATTAATTCATTAATTCATTAATAACCTTTATTCAACTTGATTAATTAAATAAATCACATTTATTTAATTATGTTGCTAACTTATTAAATCCTCTTTCATAATTAAATAATTTATTATTTAATTACCCCCCCTTTTAGCATACGTCAACTATAATTAAATATATTTATTTAATTATTCATTTAACCCCCTTTTTCAACTATAATTAAATATTTATTATTTAATATTACAATTCCACCCTTTTCGAAAGTTAATTTAAATAAATTATCTTTATTTATTTAATTAAATCTTTTATTTTCGAATGTTGAATTAAATTAACATTTAATTCATATTTAATTATTTATGTCACATTTTTTTGTCAATCAGTTATCTAATCATCCACTTACCTTCTGACCCGAGATCTATTTTTAGTTCTCCAGTTATCTCTGAATTCAACACCAGTTTATCTCTACGAGAAGACTCTTCATCACAACTAGTTGATTAACTAGTTCTAACTCATGTGCATGTATGCATTTATTAATTAAATATATTTGTATTTAATTAATTAACTCAAGTATGCATTTGAATTCCTCATCTTCGAGTTTTGACTTTGTCTTTGACATTCAAAGTCTATTTCTTCTATTTTCAAAGATTCTTAACTAAAGATTAATAACTTGTTCTATTTTTAGTCTTTCCTGACTCATGTTCTAACTCAAATTCTATCTGAGACATAACTCACATCACATGGTGTTCATCAATCTCATCCATTGATCTCTCCTTCAATATGAGCCGATCGTTCGAAAACATAAAATCTATAAAATGGCCTGTCATTATCATTATTCCCTCTCAAGAAATCAGTCATTTTTTGAGAAGAGAGACCATTCTTCGATATTTTGCTTAGACATTCAACACAGCTATACTTGCATTCAAACACATAAATCTGAGGGCAAGAATACTAAAAAGGAAAAATGGAGAAGAGCAATGGCGATAATTCGAAGGAATGAATGCATATTCGGTGAGATCAATTCAGTTTGTTTAGTTTTTATCATGTTTTCATATTCGTTCTTTATTGTTAGATTTTTAGATTAGTTTTGAATTAGATTAGGATTAACAATTGTTTGTTCTAGCTTTAGATCTTATCACAAGATTTATTCTAATGTTACACTATCATTCCCATCCCTTATTTCTTAATATTCCTGTAGAGTGAAGTAAGTTAGGGTAGCCTACCTCTCTCAACTCTCCATGACCTGGGGCCTTGACGTGGTTGGTACCCCTCTCTTACACTAACACCAATCAACCATATGATCATATGGGTGTGTACCATTTGGAATACATGTAGAGTTGACACTTGTAAATTATCTCCCAAATTCATAAATTTTGTATCAAAGTACCGAAGGAATTCAGACCAATAACTTATACGCTATACATAGTTATAAGTAGAAAAAATGTATGCTAATCTTTTGAAAATTTTATCTTTCATCCCATTCAACCAATTTTTTTGAAAATATGCATTTAACAGTCCTAAATAACATACTAAAATTGCATAGGATGATCTTCTAATATGAGAAATTCTAGACCAAATTACCATATCAAAGTAATACAAATATTATTTACCGGATGTACAAAAACTATCACCAAAAAATGTTGGAATCAATGACAACACACTAGAGGGTTTCTTCTTCATTCTTCCAAAAATATCCCCATTTTTCATTGATGGTAACTTGTTCCAAAAATGAATCTCCAAAATTGTGAACACAAACTATACAAACTCCCTCTTTCAAGTGTACACCAAAATTTCTGCACAACTTCTCCCAAAACTTTAAAAATTCTCCCCCTTACTATACCAATAATTCAATACTTCTCCAAAAATTCTCCAACTCCAAACATTATCCACCTTTGACATCAAGGACAAAGGGTGTGTCATTGATAAACTTCCAAAAATGAAAAGAAACCGAAATAACAAAAAAGAGTAAGGAACATTTAATCAAAACTAGTGGCACCTTCTAATTCCTCGAGAATGGCTTCCCAAGCAAGCTTTCAATCATCCTAAATCCCCTTCACTCTGAAAATTTCTCTATTTCTACTAATCTCTCTTCACCTTCTTCTAGAGTGAATGGATTAAGATTTATATTTTCAAGTTTATTTTCATCTGGCAAGGCACTTGATATTTGAATATGTTTGGACTTCACTAGATCTCCAAGATATCCAAACCTCCTTATACTATCCTATTTTCACCTTTGTAAGGTGAAAAAAATTCTCTATAGATCTAAAATGGAATTCCAAGAATCATAATCTCTATCATCTACAATGTTGTAGGCTCCAGAGGAATTGGAAATTTGTGACTCTATTGATTCTATCATGTCTTTAATGCCTCAAGTGGCATGCAGCCATTGTATGAAATACACAAACATTATTTGATCTTCCTCTTCAAATTCCTTTACCTTTTTTAAACATTGAATCACCTTGTTGTGTGTGGTAACACATTTATCCTACTTTACCAGTAACCTTTTCTCCAAAAGTCTTCAATCTACTACTTTTTCAGTCTGCTCCTTTAGGCTAGAGGTATATTATTTGAGTGAATCAAAAAAGAACTTTAAGTTCTTAATAGGAGCTAAGGAGTTATAAATTATGGCATCAAGAGTTGTATCTTGCGAAGCCTTTATGGTTTCATTTATTAGTTCAGTCTCTTTCTGGTGGGTTTCAATAATTTATTTTTTATTGTAGTCAAGAAAGGTACCACTAAGCTCTATCCTTTGAACCGATGAGATCTTACTTTAAATATCCACATAGCCTACATGCAATGGTATCTCAATTAGTGGAGGTGGAATCATAGGATAAATCCTTATTTTCCTTTACAAAATAGCCTTAAGAGTCTTTTCAGATGAATCTTTGGATGGCTTTTATGGCTTAATGGTCTTTGGAGATTCTTCTTTGCTTCTTCCAACCTCGGTTTCTTCCTTATTTTCTTCTTTAATCTCCTCTTCTTCCTCTCTGAAGGGAATTTCTAATGGTTTTCCTTTATTTTCTCTCCTTGTTCTCGTCATCTTTTCTATCATCACTCTTTTAATATTTTCTCTCTTCATTTTTATCTTCTTCACCTCTATTTCCAGTATTCTCATGGTGTTCTTCTAGATTGTCATCGATATCATTTTTGTACTGATATTTAGTACGTTCTCTGGTTGTATCCTATATGTGTTTCAAAGGATAAAATGTCTCCAAAGAATCATGTATATCATCAACCTTATCCAAATTTTATGTCTTAAATATATTGATCCTTTACTTCTTTGAAAATGGGTAAATTGGTAGTAGAAGGAATCAATTTTGTGTCAATAACTATTTCTTTAGTAGGCTCCTATTATTGAGCTATATGAGATGAAGAAACCACACACATCCCAATTATCCTTGTCATTTCCCTTACTATATCAAAATTTGGTTTCCTTAGTTTTTCTAAGCTATCCTTTTCCCTTTCCGTGTGAATTGTGATTCTTTGTTTGACTCTAAACCTTTTAGTATATTATTCTAGTATATTATTCTAATCAACCTTAGACAAGGAGGATCAAAAATTATTCATAGCATTCGTTTTAATATTATCTTCAACATTCATAGTGTCATTCCTTCTTTGTAGCAAAGCTTCCCATACATTATTAGTTACCTTTTTCTCATATCTTCCATGTTCTTATCAAAGATAATCATATGTTGAATAAAATAATTTACAATTGTTTCCTTATCATTTTTATCAACCTCATAAAACAATTTATTAGTAGCTAGAAAATCATTAGATTCTACCATGTTATTTACCAGAGGTTCCAGCTTCATAGGTGGGTGGTGACTTACTGGAGTAGATTGGGGCTTTTTATCCTTAGGCTTTGATGTGATTTCATCACCCTTATTCTCATGCACATGAATTGTGAAAGCATTATTTTCTTCCTCTATCTCATCTTCATCAGATGAGTCAACAACATTTCCTTTGTATCTCTTAATTTTTGTTCTAGATTCTTGTGAAGCACTCCTTCTTTTATTCCTTTTCAACTAAACATCTTCTTGTATGCCAAGGTCAATCTCCTTTTGTACCACATCACTCATGTTTATTATTCTATTCTATTTTTGTTTTATTCTTTTCCCAGAGGTAGTAGAGGGTGTAACAAGGGGTACATTTTTCCTCTCAGAAGATTTGGTGCTGGGTCTGATGGAAGCAATTACATTAACTATTACTGCTGGACTACTATGTTCTTCCTTCTTTTCTTTCACTGATATAGCCACATCGAGTGATGATGGAAATGTAGATATAGTAGTGGAAGGTAATCTTCTTGATATTCTAGGTCTTGAGGGCACTTCAACAGTTTTTCCCCCCTTCTTTGCTGCAATTTCCCTTAACCTAACAACATCTTCCTTTGAAAGTGTATGCAAATCAAAATATTCCTCAACATTTTTATTACCCTTTTTGTTATTTGAGGTGCTGAAGTTTCCAAGAAAACTTCAATTTAATTTTCTTCATATGTGTCATGTTAGAGCTAAGAGGGATCCTTGGGTCTATTTAGTAAAATTTCAATGATGCCCCCAGCCATTTTATGATCAACCTCATATCCCAGAGGCTCTATCCATAGAGTTCCAGGTTCTAATACTTCTATAATGCACTCATCAATGGATACCAAGAAATTTATATCATTTTCATGTTTTTTATTAAAATTATTGGAATTATCTCTCTATCATGCATGTTATTCTGAAAAAAATACAGCAAAGTTGTCAAAGCATCACCCTATGCCTTGAAATCCCCAATTTTATGTAAATAATCAAATATTTGATGTGCTACCAATCTACTAGAATCCCATATAATATTTTTCCTTCTAGGTAACTCTCTCAAAAAGTAAAGTAGAAAATAAACTATCACTATTCCAAATTTGAATGAATATTTCTTTGACTTGATCTAGCTTAAGTTATCCATAAGTTGTTGCCAGAGAAACTCACATAAATCATAGTATCTTGCATTCACCACTATGTCAGGTGCAACATAAATTGTAGTTTTAGACACCAAATTTACTCTATTGGTGAAGTAGATCTTTTGGCCCATCATGATTGCTACATATCTCACAACAAGGTTGGTATTAATTTTGGTTATCAATGCTCTCCCATCATATGTGGAACTTGTTAATTTCATAACCACATCATTTTTCACAAATTTTAGTGCTAGTATAGGTTTGGTTTCATAGAGTCCATTCACAATTTTGATCACCTATTTGGTAATTAATTGAGGCACCTTTTTCCATACAAATTGTTTGTGCACTCTACTAAGTTTAATCCTCACAAAATTTTCATCCACTTCACTATAAAAATTGGGGAACACATTACACACATCTAGCTTCTTTTATACAAGGATTTCATACTCTGGCTTTACAAATAAATTATCTCCACTTAAGTCCTTCAACCATTGGTTCTTTAGTTCTTGATGATCAAATTCTTCCAAATTCCCATGAATGTAAGTTCTAGTATCCTTGGTGGGAAAGACATTATTTTGGAATTTGTGAAAATGCACCGACAAGGTCAATATCGGAAACCTTCAGATGAGAACCTTTTGAATTTAATTATAGGTCTCTCTAAAGTCTTAACCATGGTTGGTGTGGTCATTTCTCCCTCAATTATTTTATAGATGGTTATGGAAATTACTTCTAATGCAAACTCACAATGTAAAAATATCTATAAATGCATTTGTTATGCTTCAACAAAACTAGGGTTTGATGCCAGATACTTTGAATCACCTTCAAATCTCCTTCAAATCATTCTACTTTCTTCCAAATGTGTAAAAGTGATTTAACATGACTTAAATTTTCACTTTGTACCTTACTAATTTGCCCTAATTTTCTATTTAATGCATTCAATCTCTAAAAAGTTGATAAACACCTCATGAATATACTGTAAATCCTAAAACTCTTTGTAAATCTTCAAATTTGCATGCTTTTTACTAAAAAAAATTCAACATCTTCAAAAAAATCATTTTTTATCACATATCTTTGCATCACTACTTGACACCTCATACATTAGGGGTTTATTAAATATATTTGTAATTTTTCCCGCTAAACCCAATATTGGATTTACTTTTTAGAAGAATTATCTACACCAAATGGAGGTACAACTGTTCTAGGCTCATTCTTGTTCTTAGGTTCTTCCTTTTTCTTCCAAATATTCTCCATTTCCTTCTTACATTTAGTAGGATCCACTTTATTCATAGGTCTATTCCTTTGTTTTGGATTAGATTTCCTCCCATTTTTACTTCTATAGAATCTTGAAATATGTCCTTGTTTATTATAGGTGTAGCACACAACATTTTTCTAAATAAATTGATTTGAATTCATCCTTGATCTACACTAGTTAGTGTAAGAGAGGGAGACCAACCACTGCAAGGTCCCAGGTTATGAAAGGCCAAGAGAAGTATGGCTACCCTAACTTACCTCAGTTAAAATGAATGTCATGATAGGTAGGATGAAAGTGATGAGAATGGTATTTCCTTTGATCACTCTAAAAACCCAAGAGTTGAAGGGGAGACTAGATGAGCTGATTTTTATGGTTAACTTTGCATCTTAGGTAGCTCTCTGTCGAGGGATAGAAGCGTATTTCTAGGATGATAATGCAGTGCACTAGCATCTCATAGGTGCACTAGTGTATGTATGGTCATAAAACTAGAGAGATGAGGTTTAAGCCCTAAGAAAGGACTATTAGCCTAGTTTAACACTTTCTAGAACAAGAGAATAAGATTAAGAAGAGTAAAACATAAAGAAAAATGTGAAAAAGGAAATAGATTACCACAAGGGTGACAAAAATGATTGTGTACAACAACCTTATCACCAAATTGCTCTAATATCTCTCCACTTGCATACAAAAAGTGAGAAAATGTTGGGGCATTATTTAGGGGTCTGCCTTAGTCAGACACCCATTTTGGTGTTTCCACCTCCAAGAACAACCAAGTTTGCAATGATAGAAATAATGAAAAAGAAGCATATACAAACTATGTAAACAAAATACACTACAAAACTGTACATGCTTACTCAACCAAATGATAGTGAAGATAAGGAGGAGCTTACCACCTCCATCCAAAGG
Organism: Sequoiadendron giganteum; assembly: GCA_007115665.2. Classification (NCBI taxonomy): domain Eukaryota; kingdom Viridiplantae; phylum Streptophyta; class Pinopsida; order Cupressales; family Cupressaceae; genus Sequoiadendron; species Sequoiadendron giganteum. Next base: position 560,638,571 of record CM021109.1, on the reverse strand, counting down.
ACTCAAGGCTAGTGGATGAGAAAATGAGAGAAACTCAAGCCTCTTCTACAATGATGTTTGTCTTGGGCTCATACTATTAGAGTGATGGAGTAGTGGGTTGCTGCTATGAAGTGTGAAGTGTTTCAACAAATCTTGTGGATGAGTGAATGAAATGGAGAGAATTCTCAACATGATTTTTCCAAAAACTTGAGAATAGATGATAGAGTGAAGAATATGAAGAGGATGAAAAATGGCTATATTCAGGTCAACTAGCTGAACGAAGGCATTACACTTCCACTTCCAATGGGAAGTGTAATATCTCTATAGACTCCAATTGCAAGAATCTACTAGGGACGTAAGCGCACTACAAGGAAGTCTACGCACCACACAAGCATCCCTGACAGAAATTCATCAACCGAAACACAAAGAAAGTGCCAAGTGTGATGTGAGAAGTGGGCCTAAGTGGAATTAAGCCTCCACCTTAGGTTTTCTAAAGTGTAAGGTGGTAAAGGGGAATTTGTGTTAGGGGTGCAAGTTCATGCCTATACATTTTTCCCCCACTTTAGCGAGCACGAGTACTGATGATTTCTTTGGTAAAGTAGAGTAGTAACAAGGTAAGAGATGTATATCTAACCTAACAAGGAGGTAGAGCATGGTCTCACAAACTTAGAAGTGTAGGGAAGGACTTCATAGCTCCATGAAACTTTAAATTTGAAGTACAAAAGTGCCTCACGGGCTCACAATCCTCCAAGGGAGGTATCCTTCAATAACTCTCACATGAAGGAGATTGACCAAAGGGGACTTCGCAGAGTCAAAGATGATGAAATGTTTACCCACAAATAGAACACATCAAGAAGCATTTGTGTAGGCCAATAAATGAATAGTCACACAAACCATCGCTAAGTTGTAAGAATTTGAAAGGGATCCCTTGGGAACCCTTCAAAAGGAAGGAGGGTTCACTTAAGGGACACGTTGTTTAAAAAGTGAATTCTATTTGGGCTGCCCCCGAGCTAGATGTAAGCATGTGAAGAAGGTCTAGTCGGGTTGCCCCTGAGATAGGCATCATAGAATTTTTTCAAGGGGTCCCTTGGGAACCCAATGTGAAAAGGAGGGGTCCACTCAAGGGAAACACTGTTCAAATTCTAATGTCTTCTTTCTTGAATTGATTCATCATCAAGGAATCCTTTAGAAAGATGTTCAATTCATGAAGGAATTCAAAAGGAAGGATATGTGCCTACGTGAGGGGAAGATCAAGACTATTCCCACTCTGGAGGAAGGTTCCCAAGTCCTTTCTTTACAAACCCATGATGAAGGAAACATGATTCGTTAGGGTATCAAGCTGAGAAATGCAATTTTAAAGGAGTGTGTGAGGGGTCCTGAGAAAGGATTCGTTTTACAACTATGCAATTTTTAAGGACCAAGTAATATAGAAGTCGAGTTGTCACACATAAGAGTGACAACTCAAGAAAAGACAAGAGAAAGAGAAAAGCAAAGGAAAATGGAACATGCACAAAGGGAATAGGGGGATCCGATTTTGTGGGGTCAGATCTGCCTTTATTTATAAATAGTAGGTAGCTGTGGTACAAGGAAAATTCATAGAAGACAAAGTAAAAATAAAAAAATGGGTCAACATGGAAGGAAGCCTATATGCTCCTGACACTTTGCATCATCCCAAATTTACCAAAAATCAATCACAAACATGGAAGAATGATGATACATATAGAGGAAGGTTTACAACATAACACATCACACATGTATCCAAGAACCAACAGGGGTGATGAGGGTCATCTAGACACATAAAACACAGTCATGGGCGAAGAACATCACAACCCACATATGCATCTATTCTAAAGACCAAGAAGAGGGTTGTTGTACAATTTTCCACACACGCTCCACTGAAGGTAGGGACCCTCTTTGCTTGGTTTATTATGATTCTTCTCTTTGCTTTCTCTTTTGGTATTTTGGTGGTTTGATTCTAGATTTTGGTCATTTTAAATGTTCCTTAATGCTCATCATGCTTATCCAAATTCCCTTGCTAACTAACACTTTGAAAATCATGAGTTTTGGGTCAATTTCAGGTTTTTACTTGGTTTCGAGATTTTCCTCCTTTGGCGGATTTCCTTGGTTGCCTTGAAAAATCGATGAAGGTTGTTTTCGCATCACTTTCATGGATTTTGGTCCTTTGTATAATTTTGTGTTGACCAGATTTACCCAAAATTCCTTTTCTACCTCAGATCCCCAAACTCATCTTGAATCGTCTTGTCATTGCATTAATAGCTCACGTATGGACTCTGCAGTTGTATTAATGAGGTTTGAGCTAGTTTTTATGCTGTGAGTCAATTAAATTTTTCCTTAATTGATTTTGAGGGAGCTCATCTGTGAGTGCTTGGTGTGATTAGCGTTTGGATTTGCAAATTTACAGGCTTGGTCATGGTTTTCTTGGTATTTTCGTTGTTGTTGCTTGCTCATGCACGTTGGGACTTGATCTGGGCCATTTATTATCACCTATTTGCTTCATCAATTTTATGCATCCATTGCCCTACTTTTGATTAGTGAATGTGAATTCCTCTCTAGCTTGTTGAGCATGCTTAGGTTTAATTTTGGTATTTTGAGGGGGGATTGCAATTTGGCTCAGGTTTTCTATTCATGTTTAGACTTCACCTTTTTCTCATCCTGTGATCTATTGTGCCTAGTCCTACTTGTTTTAATACCCTTCAAATTTTGTTCTATGAGCAAGTGGATTGAAATTATCATGGCATGTTCATCCTGAAACTCTAGGGTATGATTTTGAATTCATTATCAGTACTGTTAGATCACCCTTTGGGAGAGTTAGAAAGTTAAAACCATTGATGAATGATTTAAAAGTGTAAATTTGAGCTTGAATTCCCAAAATCATGATCATTCAATCAATTTAGGCGAAATCCTAACGAAGTCAAAGATTTCAAAATTTTGAGTATTTTGGGGTTTCGAGTATTTCCACATTCTTCATGATTCCCACAATTGGGACAAGCCTACTATCCATGGCGTAGCATTTACCTCCTTCCACATCTATCCACAGACCAAGCTGCTTCATCACCCTTACTGGCATGATATTCATGGAGGCACTTGAGTCTATCATGCAATTTCTTACTAGTTTTCCACTTATGAGTAAAGTGGTGAAGAATGGGCCAATCTATGGTGTGTTCATTAGGCAGGCCTCTCGGATTTTTACCTCCTTCCTTTTATTATTGATTTTAGAAATTTCTTTGTTTTTAGGGCTTATATTTTGATTTCCATTAGAAATTAATTGTATGGCACCTTCCCTATATTCCTTGGTTTTCATCATTTCAATTAATGGGATAGACATCTCTAATTGAGATAAAGCTTGTATAAAATCAAAGAATGTACCTTCAGCTCTGATTACCTTTTTAGGTTCAATGAATTATGCTTTGTTCTCTTATTTTTCCCTTTTGGATGTTTGATCTGGCTTTTGCTTCTCAATGGGAAATTTTTTAATTTCCTCCTTAGGAGATCCCTTATGTTCTCTTTTGTTTGTTTGTTTATCACCAGTCCCTTTTGATGTGTCATCTGATATTTTTATTTTTTATAAATATTCCCCTTGGGACACCCTCATCTCTATTCACCGTTCTGTTTCTCAAACGATATTTGTTTTTGGCTTCCTCCATTGCTGCAATTGTCAATCTTTCAACCTCTTCTTCACTTGGTCTTCTTATATTGCATCTATTAGTCTGACTTGATGCAACAAGGGGATCTTGCTCATTATCATTTTCTTCATGATCAAATAAAACATGCTGCTCTACCATGTGAACATTATATTTTTGGTGATCAACATTATACTCATATCCTTCCTCCTCTAAAGATGCATATTCCTGCTCCAAAGAGTTAAGGGTGTGGGAAGTTAGGTAGACATTCTAGTCTTCACCACCATCATCTTCCAATGTGTCTTCTTCCGGTATTGACTGAGCTGATACACAATGTTCTAGGGAATGTGGTGCATAACAGACTAAGTACTAGGGACTCTTATCTACCATATATGTCTCTTTCCTTTTTAATGGATCTAGTGTTTCTTTATTTCTTGGCCTATCACTTACCGGCTTCCCATCCTTCAAATTTATATTATAAGGCATGTCATGCAGAATTGGTCTTTCACTCCTATATGTGTTCTCTTTCCTGTTAGGGGGAGCATATTGGGGAACCCTAGGGTTTTCCCTTTTTGAAAACATCCCTGCAACTTTCCCATTATTTTCAATAGCTAAGGCTACCTTTTGAGCCTCAGCCAGATTCCTAGGACCTCTATTTCTTAATTCATATCCTGTCTTAGGATTGAAGGCTTTCGAATAGACACTCAATGCAGTAGGATCAACCAACTTGGATGTCTGTGGTATTCTATTATGTAATTTAAAAAACCTCTCATTAAAATCAAAGGCTCACTCATTCTAATGTTTTTGGATAGTCACTAACTCATGCAGGGTAAAATTTGATGCATATTGATTCCCATATTGTTGAAGAAATTGATCATGAAATACTTGAATGGAATAAATGGATGTTGTTGGTAGACTATTAAACTAGTCTCTAGCATCCTCAATGAGTGACATCATAAATAGTCTCATTTGTACATCCTCATGTTACATGTCCAAGTCCTAAATGACTACTTTAAAATTTCTCAGATGTTCCTCAGCTGTAACTGCATTACTTCCTATGAATTTAGGGACTAGGTTCCTCCAATTGTTGTCCAAGGGGTAAGGGTAGATATGAAATCTAGTAAGATCAAATTGTATAATCATGGTTGTGCATTGTGGAGGGGGATTTTATAAATGTTGATGCTGGTAAAGTGGGTTATTATTTTCCATGTATTGTGGACCTTTTGGGGGTACATACTACTGATGAGGAGGTGGTTGAATATTTTGGTTTTGTGGTGGAGCATTTGTGTTTCTATATTGATTTATGTGCTGATTTCGGTGGGCTTGATGGGAATTTGATGGCTTCATATTTTTTCTTTTATGGGGGGTGTATATTTGGGTGAATCAACCACCGGTTTTTGATTTGAGCTTTGTGTAATTTCATCTTTCTTAATTCTTCCATTTCTTGAATTTTTTGATAGTATTGTACCCTTAGTTTTTCTAGATGTTGCCTCATCTACTCCCACTGTGTATCTTCTTCATTTTGTGTCATGAGTTCATGGTTTTCTTCAAATGTTGCCTCATATTTGAGTCCTTCCTCAAAAATTGCAATTCTATGATCACATTCAAATTCTCTCCTTTTCTTAGCTTCAAATTCAGCCATGAAATCTCCATCTTTATCATGGCTTATTCGATGGAAAGGATTTCTCTTTTCTTCAGGGGTGTGAAGCTCTTTAGATGGGCTATTCTCAATTGTTAATGCCTCGTATGAATTGTGAGTTTCCATAGGTGGTTTTTTTATTCTATTTTTTGTGGCTGGATCCTGGTCATTGAATACCTTCTTGCGTTGAACACTTTTATAAGTTCTTTTACCCTTGTCATTAGGACCATCTCCCTCATTGTAAAATGATCTCCTTCCTTGCATGTTGTAAGATATTGTGATGGTCTGAACTCTAGGTCGATTCCTTTCTGATTTGTATCTTATCATATCAATCTCAATGCTTTTGTTAATTCAAAGTCGCCACCCACTTTTTCTAAAAGTGAGAAAGGATTTTGTGATTATTTTACCCAGTGGAGTCAATTTTTTTTTTTTAATTTCAATTATGGTTTTCTTTTAGTGACTGTATATGGAAAGGTTGTCTACTACTAGACAATTCTCTAGTTTTCCCCAGCAGAGTCGCCAATTTGTTGGTTCTCAAAAATTCTAGTTTGAATGAACCATGAGAGATTGCCGAAATCTCACTATGTTATTGGTCAACTAACAAGGTCAACTAGTATGGTTGAACCCTCTACTCTTAAGGCTCTGCTAGACCTAGGCGGGTACACCTATATGAGCAGCACAAATTTTTAATTTATGTTTCTTGCTTGATCTAACTATCCACAAATGGAAATTTAACAGTGGAAAGATATGATCCTAATTTGGTATGAACTAATATTTTCAATTAAGAGATGTCAAATGAGTTGAATAAAACTAATGTAATGAAAATAAGGGAGACGAGTGCCTTATTGGGTAAAACAGAGTCAAATGGAGACCTACGATGAGTGGTTTCTATCTAGAAAATTCTCTAATCATTTGTCATACAATTATGAGTTTATAACTGGTATAAACATGCAAGGATGTAATTTACAAACCCTACTTGAGGCAGAATATCAAATCTAATTATCTAATTCTTCTTACTAATCCAAATAACATTCCCAGATTACTATAATTGATTGAAAGGAATTTAATTCTTTATTAAAGAATCCAATAAATCAAATCACACAGAAATAGAAAATGCGCATTGATAAATCAAACATATACTTGATACTTTAATTTAAAAAATCAAGAAAAATCTGATTGGAGACAATCAAATAATCACACGAATCCAAAAAATAATTGATACTAGAATGAAATCACCAAATCAACAGTCTTTTGTTATCTTCCTTGAAATTCATACATGCAACATAGTCTCCTCAAATGTCATCATTTTTTAAAATATAGTACTTACAGTAGTCTATCCTATTCTAATTCTATCTTTTACTATCTTCTAACTAATATCTCCTATTTATCAAAAAATGGATACTTATACATTTAGTTTTCAAAAGGACGTGGCTTTTTGAAAAGTCTTAAGCATAAAATTTTAACAAGTTTATCATAACCTAATTTTTGTTAAGCCATAAATGAAATACATAAATGTTCTCTGTATAATCCTGGCGCTTATGTGTGTTTTCATCTCCTAAAACATCACGGATCATGATCTGCATCATCATCATTCATTCGTTTTGCTCACACGCTTCATCCAATGTTATATCCTTTGCAGTGGTTGTGTTCAATATCTCTTGGAGTATCAAGTCGCATTTTCCTTTCCATCTAGTTGCTTCTTTTAGTCTTCCTTCATCATCATAGAACTTAGTCAATCTATCATTAGCAACTTCAATCAATCCATGCACATCCCCTTGTAATTCCTCAAAGAATTCCCTATGCGTATCCATGATACGATTGGCATTTTCAATTCCTACAGCATTAGGAGTACCCTTTTTCATTTCCTCAATTCTTTCTTGGATTATGTCATCCACTCTCTTATGCTATTTTATAGCATCCACGTATTGTGAATTTTTTCCCCAAAGCTTATTTAACCAAGTATTTAAAACAACCTGCCTCTTTTTGATGATTGCAGTGAGTGTGTCCAGTTTTCCTTGTGAGTATGCACTTGACCCTTCCCAATGGTCCCTTTTTTGTGAACTCTCACCTTGGGTGAGCATATTTTTTGGCCCTATTACAGCACCTACCAAGTCCTTTAAACATTCATTCTCTCTCATAATTCTCTCATTATTGGTTTTATACATTTCCCTCTCTCTGATCAATGCTTGGATCTGGGATTTATTCAACTTTTCTATATTGATCCCAATTTGTGCAGTTGCAAAAGGATTAGCCTCTCCATCCTTTAGAGTCATGACATGTCTGAATGCCTTCTCACTATCAATAAAAATTGACTTCTTGTGAGGGGGATACAAATCCCAAATCATCAAGGTTTCATCATCAGGATTGTATCTCGATCCTGTATATACCTTTATCACCTTCTCTATGTTGAGCTTGTGAGTAGCATTGTTGTCTTTCATGAAACTCTCAAGAACTAATGTAGAATTCAGATCCAAACCAAGGAAAATCATAACACCCACCTTTTCTAACATCTCCCTTCCCTTTTTAGGAGTCATGCTCATCATCTCTTTGTCCACCTCATCCTTTAATCTTTTTAACAATTGATCCTCATTTCCTGGTGTGACATTGTCAACTAGTCCTCTTATCTCTTTCCCTTTTTTCTTGTATAATTTTTTTTTAAAACTCTGAGGTCTTCACAAACTCATCATTTTCTATAAAAGACCTATAATATTCATGTCTCATATCTACATCCATAGTTTCCTCAACATCTATTTCTCAAGAAACATAGGCATAATCCTGAGTCCTTATTCTCGATACCTTCCCAGATGAGCCTTGTGGCTTGTCAGCTTCTAATATTCCTTTAATGGAGGATAAGAACTCAGCATCCACCAACTCTTAATCATGTTTCTCAATCACCATTTATGCTTCCTCTGCCTCCAAGTTTCTGATTATGTCATCAGATTGATAGGGCACATGTTGGTACCCTCCAAAATTTATTCTTTGTCTGACATAATGGATATATCCCTCTGGATCAAAGTTCTTTCTTGATGGTGCTCTTCTCATGTTGAAGTGCAATAACTTATCGAGAATCAGATTGTAGCCCTCCTTTGCCAATACAGTAAAATCACCTAAACATAGTGTACTAGGCATAAAGGCCTATTTCTCATATGAACTCATGTTCATAAAACTTGAGAAATCTATTTTCCTAGCAATTTCTAGGTATGCAATTCTATCTGGGACTATTCTAGGAAAAATGAATGGTGTATCCGCAAAACCATAAACCCTAATCATTGTAGCATTCTCTAAGAAATACCAATCCCCTCAGTTGTGGTTGATTAGTCCATTATAATCCCTAGGCCTAAGAAATATCTTTACTTCTTCAGATAAGGAATAATCACAAGGATGATTGAAAAATCTAGACAAATGCTTCACAAAGAATTCTTCAAAATGCAAGAAATTGGAATTAGCAAACCTACTGTCCCAAACAATAGTGCATAACTGAATAGGCAATGGCCTACCTTCCTTGTTAGATTGTGAAATCCTCAGCTTTTAGGGCCACAATCCTGACTCTTGTCCAAAATATAACACCAAGTGCATAAACAGTGAATAATTCCTGAGATGTAGGACATAGGCCCCATTCTTTATCGCCATCAAACCTGCATCTAGCTCCTTAAAAACATGTGAAGCATAATCAAAAGATCTAGAATTATGATACTGAATGTCCATAGCAATCACCATGGGCACAACTTCCATATGCTATGGGACTTCCATCCCCAATACCTGTCCCACTGAAAAATAAGTGTACTTCAGGTAGGGTTCGAAGAGATCCACATGAAATGGTGGTCCCTCACTGTCTTCCATCATAGTAGGTTTTCCATGTAACCTTATTCTATGCAGGGGTAATCTCCACCCTTTATAAATGGTGTCCATCCTTCTAAATTCACTATCGAGCTCTTCACTTATTATTTTCTCACTACATATTCCTTCCAATCTGAAAACCTCAGCTATTGCATTCTCAGATATATGTATTAATGGATTGCCCGACAAATCACATATAGCTTTATTCTTTGGGTTATAATGACCAACCAAGAATTTTATTAGTTCGAAATCAACAAAGACATTAGGGCACACTAATTTTCCCAAACTGAGCCTCGACGGATTGCAAACTGGCTCGAAGCGATTTCTCCTATGGTAATGAAAATTGAACAACTCATACCCTCTAATTGGGGTCCAAAAATCCCCTATGAATTTGCATTTGTCATATAATTTGTCAATTTATTCTTTGAGCTGCATAGAAGACCTAGCTTTAGGTGAAGAACCAGGTAACTAGTCTATGAGGTTTTGATTTAATTTCCTTTCAGTGCCCTCTAGTTGCAATTCAGTTTTTTGCTTCTTTGCCTTTGATTGACTACCCTCCCCAGGTTTTCTTCCCTTTATTTTTCCTAAACTAGTGCCTTCCATATTCAAAACTCATGAATTCTAAGAAGATGAAAAACTTACTGTGTTTTCCTATAAATCCAATTCAGATGAATGCCCAAATCATTTTGTTGGTTCCCTTGCTCTTCTTCGCTGCCAATTCTGTGAAACAATGATTCCAATTGAGCATACCCTGATATGCAAAATATTTTACGCTTCATGGTGCTACTAATGTCTTTACTGAGACATGAATGCTGCAAGCTTTTCAAAATTCTTGCTATCACATCAGGGATCATATCGGCAAAACATTTCAAATCTCTAGCTGATCCACCTATTCAACGTTCACCCATTCGCTAAGACATCTTGTAGTCTCCTCGACATCACAAGTCTCCCCAATAGTTTCTTTCCTTTTTCTTTTTATATCGCCATGACCTTCACCAAAGAAAACTATCACCCAGACTTAATGAATTGGGCCAACACTTCTTTACCTTACTCTGAAAGCTCTCCGTCTCACTGAGATGTTCACTTTATTGACTTATGTCACTAAGACCAAGTATTTGTCATACCGACAGAATGATACTCATCTTAATGTCTCTTAGATCTCCCCGTTGATACATATCTCACCGATATATTTTTTCTTCAGTGAGACCATGCGCATTGTATTCTCAACACCCTTTATCTCTACATGCTTAGTTCTTTCAGTGTAACCCAAGGGGTCAGTAAGACTCTCTGAACTCTCCCCGACATCATTTGTCTTACCGAGTGAGTCCTCTCTTTGCTTTATCGACAAGACCAGTAACACTTCGGGTAGTGCTTTGAAATCTCTCTCCAATGGCCATAGTCTCTCTAATAGAATTTATTTTACTCCAATCAGTAAAAGGTAACCTAGTTTGATATGACCTTATATCGTCACACCAATACCTTTTATCTTGACAATAAGAAATACAAACCCGCATTCTCTTGGTGTATAACTTTATTAGTATGACCCTTATGATGTCTTGCCGATATATTGAGGATATGTATATTATCATCGATGAGACCGACATCAAATTATGCCGATATTTTCATATGTTAAATATTTAATACCAGAGCAAATTTATGGGGCTTTATGGAAAAATTTAATCCAGATTTTTGTAAAAAATGCTATGTGAGGATTTTTACGTCTATATTATGAACCTTTTTGGGAGATTAATAATCATGAAGGGTTAATGAGATTATCAAAATTTCATAGTTCCAACATCGTCACCTCTTCATTTCTTGAAAAAGTATCGAGTCTTGCTAATTTCATGGATTTCCATCCTCGACAGAATTCACCAAAAATTTGTTAGGAATGATGAATAATGGGAATGCATGAATTAATTGTTAATGATTTTTAATTACATCATAGATTTGGGATAATTGGAATATATGTGCAAATTTTTCTTGGGTTTTACATGATGATTGAGATTATTATGATTGTTATTTTGCGTTTCCATTGCTAAAATCTATCTATCTTGAAATTCCTCAAATTCCTTTCTTGCTTGAATTCCACGAGTGGGTGAAAATCCCGAACTTTGAGAAAGGAAGCTTGATGTTATTTTAGGGGATTCTAATTGATTGTTTGGAATTATTTTGTGATTGGCATGCATTTATGATCAACTAACTTAGATTCTTATTCTATGAAAGGTATTGATTATGGTCTCTTAAATGCAGGATGAATCAGGCAAGGCTATAGCTAGAAGAGCTAAAGGAAAAATGGTGGATCCCAGTGATGAGGGAACATATGTCATATCAAAAGCAGAAAGGATCAAGATAGATATAAAAATAAAATTTCCTGAGACCAAATTCCTTCGTGTGGTCAACCTCATCAATACTAATGTGGGAAAATGGGACTATGAAGAATTCAAGGCAAGAATGGCCATGTAGGATTCCCTATTCCTAGCTAGAAGAATGCTAGAGTTAGGATTGACTCATTTAGGGTTTTCCCCCACAGTTCAGTGTTATGATTTGGTTCTAGAGTGTGCTAGAAATTATGATAGGGGTACACAAAGGGTGATTGGTCCACAAGGCAGAGTGTTGGCTAATTTCTCTCCTCATTCAGTGGCACAAACCTTTGATATACCTAACAGATCTCATGTGGTAGGTGTATATTTAGATGTGGCCTAGAAATATTATGCAAATGATACAAATAAGGCTCTACAAGTCATCAAATCTTGGATGGAGAAGCCTAAGCCCCATATCTCCAAGTTACTTAAACAACTTGTTGTGCAGGTTTTACACACACTCCCCACTAAAGGTGGGGACCCTCTTTCTTTCTCTTTTGGTTTTTGCTTTTGGTATCTTGGCCTTTCTATTTTGGGGGGTTTTCTTGCTTGGGAATATGATTTGATGTTCATCTTACCTATTGGAATAGTCCATTTATGATTTATATTGAAAACCTTAAGTTTTGGGTTCATTCCAGGTTTTTCATTGTTGTCGGGAAAATCTACCTTGGGTGGACTTTCCCAGTTACCTTTTGGAGTCTGGTGACAATTGATTTTCGTTGAAGTCCAAGGATTTCGGTCATCTGTGGAAATCCGTCATGTCTAGATTTCCTCGGGGTCTGTCACATTGTTGGATTCTTGGGTTTGGTTTAATCTATCTTGTTGATCACATTAATGTGTGATTTCACGACTTCTTAGGTGACATTGAATTGGTTTATGGTAAGTTTTATGTCATTTGAGTTTTATCTTTTTCTTTCTATTTGGTTTGGAGTGCTTGAGTCTGAGGTGTTGTTTCTGGATTGTGTGTTTGGGAGTGAATTCGACTTTTGCATTTGGATTTCTTGAGAGCTATTTGCATCTTTCTCATGCTTTGGGGTTTCTTGTTGGCTTCTTGGTTTCGATTCCTCTACTCTCATGGTATGAAAACGAATGTTGTCTCTCTCTTTTAATGCATTTATTTACTTTATGCGCTTTCATGATATTCACACTACCTTCACCTTTTCCTTTTGAATGTGTGCTTCCTTGTCATTTTGTATTTCAGAGCTGTGGGGATTTCCCATTTTGTTCGAAGTACCATTCCTAGGTGATTATTTTGATCCTATATTTTGATTTTATCTCGAGTAGCTTGCTTGTATTTTCCGTGAACTTTCTATTAAATCCTTTTGGGAAAGAAAGCTATGCCCGAGCTTATTTTGTGCATTCATGGTGGGAATTTGGGGGTTTCCACCTAGGGCATCGCCAATCCCTCTCGATTTACTGTGAGGTGAGTTTGACAATCAAGAATGACCTGTAGGAAGTTTAAACTGAGCTAGTCCCGAGCCCCAAGCCCTAAAATTTGGGATCATTTGATCAATTTGAGTGAGGATGAGAGAAAACATAGATGTTCTCATTTTTAGTGTCTTCGTGGAATTCTGTGATTTTCCCATTTTCTCTTTGTTCTTCGCAATGTGCTTTAATCTGAATTTTTACCTGCCTTGCGGATTTCCCCATTTGATCCATTGTTTGGTCATTTTCTTGACATTGGGTTTAAGTGATGAAGTTGCATTGACTTCATTGAAATCCACACCCTTGGGATTTTCTTGAATGATTTGCACCCCCTTCATTTTCCTGGAATATTAAAACTGTTGCCATTCTTGGGGATCTCCATCTAAGGTGGATTTTTCTGAGGTTTTGTTGAGAATGAAGAATTTGGTGGTTGCATGAGTATTTTCTTGTTAATTATGCATTTTATAATTAAATGAAATTATACTAGGTTATATCAAAATGATTCCTTGGTTAAATTGATCTATTAAATGAATATGTGGATATTTGTATGCCTGTTTTGCTGGATTCCGCCTAGGTCAGATTTCCCTGGAATTCCTCTCTAGTCTAGATTCCTTGAGGGGGGATATAACCCAAAATTCGATATGGATTTTTGGGCATTTTTCTTGTCATGGATCTTATTTTTGTGTCTTTACTATTTTTAGGTAGGATCAGGACAAGTTGTTGCTAGACAAAGCAAGGGAAAGGCGATGGATCAAAATGTTGAGGGTTGAACTATCTCCGAGGCAGAGAAAGTTAAGATGGACATAAAGAGTAGAATCCTAGAGAGCAATCCGACTTCCATCTGGTCTAAGATCACTAATACGAATCTTGGAATGTGGGGCTATGAGGAGTGAAGGTAGGGATGGCAGCACAAAATATTCCTTTGTTGGCCAGAAGCACATTGGAGTCTGGGTTGGCACATGTGGTTGGATTTCCTTCTACAGTCCAGTGTTATGAGTTGGTACTTGAGTGTGATAGACACTATGACAAGGGTACACAAAGAATAGTTGGTCCTCATGGAAGAATTATGGAAAAATTTGACCCTTTGTCTATGTCTCAGACCTTTGACATGCTTGATCAATCACATGTTGTGCCCTTCGACATGGATCTAGCAAAGAAACATTATGTGGAGAATGTTGTCAAGTCCCAACAGGTAATAAATTCTTGGTTGGAGAAACCCAAGTACCAATTCTCCAAGCTACCCAAGTAGCTGTTCAGACTCAAGTTTAATAGAGAATACTATGATTCTATCACTCCTCAACAGAGTAGTAGGATTAAAAATGCAACAGTATTTGAGAGTTGGATGTTCAACATCATTGCACAGATGGAGCAGGGTGTAGATTACCACTGGGTAGGCATTATAAGTGTCATGCTACATGAGTAGATGAGAAATTTCTTGCAGAAAAAGACCTTCACAATGACTTCCTATTTTGTGTATGCACTTGCAAGGTTTCACCCATATAAGAGATTGAGCACTAGAGGTGTGTTTGGGCAAGATGTGATTTATGAAGTGTATCCAAAACTACACTTGGGTGAAGGAATATATAGGAGGGTGAATGATGCATTCACCATTTACATCACAAGGCTACTCCAAGGTGTCGAGCATGTTCAAATTTCAAACAAGGCCAAGGAATTGATTAAAAGTTTTGGAGATTGGTTCATTCAATTCCCTACCTTTTCCTACATAAGAACTGATGGCTGTTAGAGGGCTCCCTACAGACTTCCAAGTTACCCTATAGACCATGTTATATTGTTAGAGGTCACAAGACAAATATGTGACTTTAATGTGATTGTGAAGGGGGAGGAACACAAGACAAGGTTTGGTAATGATTTCCCACTGAATGTAGGCACCAATGAGGTATGCCCTTCTATCAAATTAACCAATTATTTGGAGAAAGAAATGAAAAATATTGGTCTCTCCTTCCATTCCAAAAGATCCAAGTTTGATATAACTGGTGAGGCACAAAAGAAGGCTAGAAGAGAATATAGTCACAAGGATAATATAGAGGACTATTGGGCTAACCTTGGTGATGAATTTGAAGTGAGAAAGAAGAAGTTCTCCAGGCTGCCAGTGAACTCAATACGGCTATATAACATAAAGCAAATTCTTGATCAAGTTGTGGAGGATGGGAATCTAATTCAGGGCCATATCTTTGATGCTGTGAAGGACAATCAAGTTGGAGAGGTTGATTGGCTAGAGGAGGAGAAGATATAACTACAAAAAAATATGGCACCATTTATCAAGTACACCAAGTTATGGCTCAAGCACAAGATGTTAGAGTTAGAAATTGAAGGTGTACAACACACCTATGAATTAATGGGAGACTTAATGTCTCATTCCACTTCTGAGGAGTCACATGAGAAGGATCCCAAAGGTAAAGCTAAGGTGGGATCTCCTTTCAAAATCAAGATTAAAGATGTTCATACAAAAGAGGTGGTAGAAGTAGGGAAACAAAGAAAGCCCATTGCCAAGAAGAGAAGGCATGTATCAAGGAGAAAAGGGTTTGGAAAATATGAAGAGGAAAAAGAATAATTGGATGCCACTACTCCTTTACCTAAGAAAAGAAGACTTGTAAAATTGTCACAAAAGGAAAAGGAAACTTCTAGGATAGATAAGGAGGTTGAGCCACCTTTAGTGGAGGTAGAGAGTTCAGGGGAGAAAACTCAAGTGTATATGAGGAGGTCAAGGAATCCTTCCCCAAAGGATGTTGTGCTCAAAGGAAATGTTCCTATGACTACTCCTATCATTGAACAAGAGGACATTCCCCCTTCTCAAGATATTTTAAGTGTGGAAAATTAACCAAAGGATGTTGAAGACCCTAAGCACTTGGGAGAAGAATAATTCTAGGAGGGAGATCTCTACAATATAGAGGAAGAAATAGATAAAGTAATATAGTCTCCTTTGGTGGATTATGAAAATTTTCCTACAAAGGTTCATGATGATAAATCCCCTTAAAGGAGGAGATCCTGACCGAGATTCCCTCACCAACACAAGACAAGGGGGAGGATAAATGTAAAGAAAAGGAGGATTCAACTATAGAAATCCCTGGAGTTCCAAGCATTAAGAAGCATGCACCCAGTGTTCAACATGAACAAGATAGGCAAGATAGGGTGCAGTCAGAATCCACTGTTCCAGGTTGGTTGGATAAAGAGCTAAAGATAAAACTAATTATAGTGGAAGACACTCCTCCCAATTGGGATGACCTACTAGCTAACATTGGAAAAGGAAAGAAAATAAGAAAGATAAAGCCATTTCTAGAATTGAAAGAGATAAAGAAAATAACAAGGTGGTCCATATTGCTACCCCTGCTCTTGATAAGGATAGAGATGGGGTGAATGCAAAATATTATCATGTGTAGACCATCAATTTAGGGCATGCCTCCATGGAACAAGAATTGAGGAATATGAAGGCTCTAGTGCTATGATCATTGGTAGATTGAGGAAGGAGGTGAAAACTAAGAATGAGTTGGAGAAGGAGAATGAGAAACTCAAGAAATATTTGTAGGAGTTGATGAAACCCTTGGAATCCATCAATTCTGCCTCCTTTTTTGCGGGCTTCCTACCTCAAGAAACAATATTAGAGCTTGAAAATCAGAATGGCACCACACATGCTATAGTTGGTTGGTTGCAGGGAGTGTAGACCAAGGGGGAAAATTCCGTCAAGGACATCCTTTCAACTACAGGGGATGCAATGAGATCAATAGACTGGCTAAAGACTGTGCTAGCCTAGGATAAGGAGGATGTGGATCTCCTTTTGCAAAAGATAAGGACTATCATGGAGTACATCAAGGACCAATTGGTGAAGGATGGATTTCTTCCTTCTTCAAGAGTTGTAGAGACTTGGGAGTGGTTTGAAATTTTACAGATGAGATAGAAGGCCTCAAAGAAAATATGCAAATAGGAAGACATATTGAGGACACTTTGACTAGTATTTATGATAAGTGTATCTCTTTCATTGAACTGATGATAGGAAGGATGAAGTTTTCTCTAAAGCATCTTAGCTTGGAGCAGTTGTGGAAATGGTGGTGATATGTCTATTCACCAATTAATGAAGGCCCTATTACTGAGCATCAACTAGATGATACAACCACCTATATTGTAATAGTTGATAGGTATCAAACAAATAAGGTTGATTGGGATAATATAGTGAGGAATTCAAGATATGACATAAAATTCCTTGAGAGGATAATTAGGGTTTTGCCTATGCCACTTGTTGCTGACTTGGATAAGGTGTTATTGTTGGTGCATGATAAAGTGGAGTGAGCTAAGGATAAAGGAGGAAGTAGTAAATGCAAGGATACATCAGAATTTGTGCTTCCCCATTATCTATACTCATCTTTGCATGCCTTGGACCAATTTTTGGAGACCCTGGGCCGACTTGGATGAAATTGGTGCAAATTGCACATTTCATTTCATTTTTTAATATCTTTTGGCTGACCTATTCTGTGGTGCTTATTACTGAAAACCTTATTTGGGACGACCTATCTTGGGGGGTTCTTTATAATTTTGGTACTATGCCTCATTTGTAAGGGTTCAAGAAAGTTGGATGAATGTTATATTAGAGAGAATTGTAAGAAACATAATTAGGGTTAGGGTCTAGTTTATCTTTTCAAGCAAGTGTTGTATAGAAGACCAGGATTGTTGCTACTTTGGATGCTTTAATATGAGTAAAGACATTGTGATTTTGTGCCTTTCTTGTGTTGAGTTTATCTGGCATGGTTCTTGATATTATATTCTTAATTTTTCTCAATTTTATTTTATGTTGGATGATTTGATGATGTTTAGGGTTTATTCTTGAAGTGTTTGCAACAATCGTTGGTCCATACTTTTTGCAGTTAGTTGATTGTTAGCTTCTTTGTAAAGTTAGCCTAGACTTAAAAATATGCCTAGTTCGATTATGGATGTTTGTTCATTTAAATTGCAATTGGGTATTTTTGAATGAATTTCTATCATTTGAAAATATCTAATACCTTAGAAGATTGTCTTGTTTCTATAAGATTGCAGATTTATCTAGGTTAAACAGGAATTGGTTTCTGGGGGATTGGTCCAATTCAAGCATCTTATCTTTTGTATTGTTAATTTTAGAGTTAGAATTAGATTTATGAATTTCTTTACAACCCTTATCTCTTTTATTGTTTCTTTTAGTTACATTCGGGTTTTGAAGCATCACTATATTTCTAGATCTAACAAATTTGAGTTCAACATTAGCTTGTAGTAAGGTCCCTTTGTGACTACCAACATTTTCATATTTATCTCTGATTCATTTTATTTGCATTGTCAAGACTTGACATTAGATAGCTTGGGGTTATCTCTTTGTTCATAGAGATTTACCTTTCAAGAGAGATAGGATATCAGATTCTATCTGATTTTTTTTTGTGCAAAAAACACCATCAACACAACTATTTAGTGAAAAATTCAAAGCAGAGTACTATGATGCCATCACACTCCTTAGCAAGGTTGTAGGTTTTAAAACTACATGGGTCTTTGAGAACTAGATGTTTAATGTTATAGTAAGAATAGAGCAGAAAACCAATTATCATTGGGCAGGTATCATCAGTGCTATGATACATGAACAACTATTTAATGTGCTGTAGACCAAGAGTTTTACCATGACATCTTATTTGATTTATTCCTTGGCAAGGGTTCATTCATATAAGGGATTAAGTACTAAAGGGGTGTTTGGACAAGATGTGATCTATGAGGTGTACCCACAACTACATTTGGGTGGATCAAGCTACATAAGGGTGAATGATGCATTCACCATGAATATCACAAGGCTACTGCAAGGAGCATAGCATGTAAGAATTTTTGATGCAACTAAGGAATTAATACAAATGTATGGGGCATGTTTTATCAAGTCCCCTAAATTTTCATATTTCAAAATTGATGCTTGTCAAAGGGCCCCTTATAGGTTACCAAGATATCCAATGGACCACATCATAATTCTAGAATTCACTAGATAAGTTTCAACCTTTGACAATATTTTGAAGGACATGCATAAAATTGGCTTTCAGAATGACTTTCCTTTGAGGATAGGAACTAATGAGGTCTATACCTCTTTGATATCGACACACTCTTCTGAGGAATAAATGAGTAATTCTGACTTGGAATTCCATACCGAGAGACATATATTTGATAGGACAGGAGAAGCTCAAAAGAAGGCAATTAGGGATTTCAAGCATAGGGATGACATTGAGGATTATTGGGTAAATTAAAAGGATGAATTTGAGGTCATGAAGAAGAAATACTCTAGGTTGTTTACCCATTTTAATCAGGTTGTTCAATGTTAAAGTAATTTTTGATCAACTGGATGATGGTGGAGAACCAATATAGAGTCATGACTATGAGCCCATCAAGGATAAACTAGTGGGAATGATTGATTGATTGGTTGGAGGAAGAGAAAAGTGAGTTGGAAAAAATTAATTCTCTTGTGATAAAAAATACCAAGTTGTGGATCAAATATAAGGTATGGGAGATGAAAAAAAAGGCATGTAGTACACTTATGATCTGATGGGAAATCTAGAGTCCCAATCTACCTCTGAAGATGAGGAGCAAGATCTAAAGGGTAAGGAGAAGTTGGGGTCTCCCTTCAAAATCAAGATTAAGGGTGCTCAGGAAGAAAATGAGAGAGGAGAGAGGAGGAAACCAATTTAAAAGAGAAGGAAGAAGGTCTTAAAGAAAGATAAGTCTATTGCAGAGGAATGATTGGACAATGAGGGTGAAAAGGGTGATGTCCCTATGTCATAAAGAAGAAGATTGGTCAAGACTGCAAAGAGAGATGATGAACCTTCCAAGGAGGTAGAGGATACAGGTCCATAGGTGATAAAGGTAGAAAAATCTGAAGGAGACACACAGGTTTATGCAAGGAGACCAAGGAATCATTCTCCAGAAGATAGTGTATTGTAGGCAGATGTTTCCATAGGTGCTCTTGTGAGAAAACAATTAAAAGATGCCTCTCCCCTTCCTAAATCACAAGATGTGCAACATGAGTCCCTGGACACAAAGATTAGTGGTCAGAAGGAGGAGGTGGAATAATTTGAGGGTGAACTCTATAGCACTAAGGCAGAGATAGAAAATATTATATAGTCTCCTTTGGTGAGTTATGAGGATTCACCTGCTAATGTAGAGAGGGACAAGTCTCTAGGAAAAGAAGAAGTTCCTAGAAGGACTCCTCCATCAGTGCATGAGGAGGGTGAACATAGTATGGAAAATAATGATAATAAAGGACAAGGCAAGGAGGGAAAAAAAGGAGAGAAGGTGCATAGTATGAATTTTGGTTCATCCACAGATCAAACTGAGAAAAGAACACAAAATGAATAACAACATGATGTTCCTATCCCTAGTTGGCTAGATGAGAGATTGAAGAGTAACAAGATTATTTTGGATGATACTCCTTTGAATTGGGATGATCTAGTGGCCAACATAGGAAAAGGAAAAGTAAAGAAGAAGGCTAAGGTTATCTCTAGGATTGAGAGATGAGGCCAATAACCGAGTGATCCACATTGCCACTCCTACTCCTAATAAGAATAAAGATGACGTAACTGGCCAAGATTATAATATTCAGACCATAAATCTTGGGCCTACCTCAATGATACAAGAAGTTGAAGAGTTTCAAGGATCTAGTGTTGTAATTTTAGGTAGATTGAACAAGGAGATGCAAGATAAGCATGAATTGAAGAAGGAGAATGAGAAATTAAAAATATATTTGTAGGATCTCATGAAGCCTTTGCAATCCATCCCTTCATCATGTCCAATAGGTATTCTACCTAAGGATACCATTACCGAATTGGAGAAGATGAAAGCCACTACACAGGTTACTCACGAATGGCTACAAGAAGTGAGGAATAGAGGAGATAAAATGATCAAGGATATTCTATCCACTTGTGGTGATGCCCATAGATGTTTTCACTAGTTATAATATGTGCTAGGGCAAGACAAAACTGATACAAATCTTCTCTTGCAGAAATTGAAGACAATTGTGGACTACACAGAAGAAAATTTGGTGAGTGATAAAATCCTACCTTCTTCAAAGGCTTCACAACCTTGGGAATGGTATGAATTGCTGCAGATTAATTAGAGGGTTTTGAAGACAATTCATAAACAAGGCGATAAAATTGGGAATACATTAAAGGATATTTTTGGCAAGGGTATTCCATTCTTTGATATTATGCCTAGGAGAAAGAGGTTTGCATCAAAGCACCTAAGTCTAGAGCAGCTAAGGGAATAGTGGCATGAGATCTATGATTCATGGTGGCTCAATTACTACACACCAACTTGATGATATGGTCACATATGTTGAATCATGGAGAAATATCAAACCCTAAAGGTGGAATGGGATGAAGTCATCAAGAAAATCAAGGGAAGAAATTAAGTCTCTTGATAGAAGGTTCAAAATTTTAAATACCCCACCTTTGGATGATCTAAAAGAATTTTTCCTCAACATGCAAGATAAAATAGGTTAAGGGAAGGAAAAAGGACTGACTAATGGATGAGCTCAAAATTTGTGCTTCCCATTATTATTTTCCAGCCTTCACATGCATTGGATCGAATTATAAGGAGATTCTAGGCTGACTTGCAAAAGAGCTTCAGGCATTTAATAAAGTCTCATGTTTTAATTTTGGGGTTTTTATCTCTCTGGTCGACCTATTTGTGGTTGACCTTCTTTCCAACAATAACTTGGGATAGCATTCTCTATAAATGTGGCATGTGGCCTCATTGTTGAGGAATAGTAGTGCTATAAGATTATAATTCACATCAAGTTAAGCAATAGAGCAGTGTTAGAAGTTAGTTTATTTCAAAGAAAGTGTTGTAAAACAGGATACTTGAATTGTTTCTTTTGTTGATGAGTTCAATAAAATTTGAGACATTGTCCTTTGGTGGCCTCTCTTGGATTGATTTATCTTGCATGCTTCTGGTTATTCTATCTTTCCTAATTGCTTTGAAATCTTGAATGAATGTTAAATTTAGAATTAAGTGATTTGATGATATTTTTGGTCGGATGCTTGGAATGTTGTAGCAATTCCTGATCCATACTTTTGGTAGCTTACTGATTATAGGTTGTGCAAAGTTAGCTTGGATCTTATAATTGTGTACTTAGTTCAATTTTGGGTTTGTTCATTTCAATTACAAAACAAGGGTTGACTTAGATGAATGTTCATGATCTAAAAATATTTGATTCCCTATAAGATTGCACTATTTCTGTAAAATTGTAGGTTAAACCTAGGTTAAGCAAAAATGGGTTTTGAGGAATTGGTCTATTTCAACATCTTGTCATCAGTATTGTTGATCTTAGGAGTAATTTCAAGCTTAAGATTTATGAAACCCTTATCTTTTTCTATTTCTTTGAACTTGAGTTAGGGTTAGATTTAAGAATTCAGAGTATCAACATATTGTAAAACCTGATAAAGTTCCAGTATTTGTTTTGTAAGTTCCCTTTGTGATTACCAACATTTTCACAATTATCATTAAGTTTTTTTGTTGCATTTGTCAAGACATGACATTAAAGACCTTGGGGTTATCTCTTGCGGATTTCTAATAGAGGTTTAACTTTCAAGAGAGATAGGATATAATATTTTATTTGAGTTGTGCAAAAATACCATCAACAAGGGTCTCTCCTAACACTCGTCAACCAAGAGGTTGTTAGCTTCCCACTCTAGATCATTGTAGGGGGAGGTTGAGAAGCCCGCAATAATGTAATGTTAAGGGGGGGATCCTCTTATCCTCCCACAACAAGGGCTAAGGCAGAGGGACCTGTGAGGTCTTTGTCACTCAACTCTTGTGGGTCTAAGGTAAACGAATCCATGAAGATCATTGACAAGGTTGAAGCTTCATCCACCAAGCTAAACATACACTTAACAAGAGTTTCATTCTTCACCTTAGGAGATGGAGGAGTTTCCACCCAAGGTTCATCACTATGCTCACCAAGAGACTTGGGAGCAGTGATAAAATTAGGGGAGGCTGGGACTAGCTCTATTATTAAGATAGAACAAGTTAGTGTAGGGAAACCTTTCAAAGGAGGTGGGCTCTTCTTATGTCCTCCATTGTTGGAGGGACTACACTCTACCTTATTCTTCATCGAAGGAGGTGAACTCGACACAAATGAGGCAAGGAGGGTCAAGGGAGAAGAGGAAATAACCAAAGTGGATACAACATAAGTATTAACCATATCCATGGGCTTTGGGAAAGGTGAGACATCTGGAATGGAAATCAACAAAGGTGGCTCCATAAAAGGAGCAATAAACACCTGCACCTCTCTAAGAGCATGTGCGCTTGCAATCGAAGTTGAAAGAGATTCAAAACTAGTTTTAACAAAGATAGAAGGGTGGAGAGAGGAGGACACAGAAGGAGGTGTGGTCATCTCCTCCTTCATCTTCTATAAGTTGGCTTGCTCATCTAGAAGAGAATTTTTCCAACACTTATGCTCATGCACAAGGTAGTTTCTATGAATCTTCAAACTAGAAGCTAGAGTTTGCGAAGGGATAGAGGGTTCCTGATCAACCATGGGAGTATCCTCTACAACTGTTTCCAATGAGAGGAAATACATCTAAATGGGAGTAGAAGGAATAGGTTCATAAATGGTAGGGGGAATCAACTCTAGCCCCTCAACAGTGAGCCTCTTCCCGTTCACTATTTTAGGAACATGAACAGTAGGAAGTCACATAGGTCTAGATAGAGAGGACTCTCCATGGGGGGGTTTTTGTCTTCCATATCGAACAGGCCTAGGATTTGTGGGTAAGATAGGAAGCTGAAATGTAAGACATTTGGCCTTTCACCAAGTGAGCAACATGGGATTCTTTCTCAAATGCAAGAGATAAGTAGATTTTACCACAACAAGGCAAGAGAAAGCATTAGGATGAACAATGAAAGAGTAAGAAGGAGGATATCAAGACTTCTCTTTTTCTCTTCTACACATGTTGGGAGCTTCAATGATAGATTTTAGGAAAGATCTATGTGAAACAACATAAGGAGAATGAGGGTATCTCACTTTTGGCCTAGTGTGCCCTTTCCTATAGGTTTGATATGTGTGATATAGGAGGTCCTTCCTAAGTGAGAGAGGACCAAGAGGGGCAGGCCAAAAGTAATATAAGGTATAGCTACCACATGCAATCGGTGGTCTATAACTGGTGTCATGGACAATGTGTACCGAACCTCCTAAAGGGAACTATGTTTGTAGCTACCAACTAGGGGATGCCTAGTATCCCTCTAAAGAGTGCAAACCTTGGAATTATTTCAAACTTAAGGCTCATAGATTTAGGCCCAATGAGGACCACTAGGACAATACTCCCTATAGGAGGTATGAAAATTTTGTCATGTTTGCAGATGGTACTTTCAGGAGCATCATACCCATCCTTATGTATGAATTTAATTAGCATGATCTCCTCAATTATGATATTCACTTAGGATTTTTGATCAGTGAGAACACTTGCTAAAATATTCCCATTCATCCTTGCGTGAATGTAGAGAGGATATGGTTCCCTATTAAATCCTATTGATAGGTACTATGAATTGAAGGTTATGATAGTACCACTAATAACATTCTACACAAAGGAAATAGGTTGATTTAAGAAAGAGGTCATTATGCACACCAAACAGTACTTCTATAGAGCCTCCTAAGGTTTATGGGATAGGATAGTGACCCAATTAAGGTTTTGTTACACAACACCATTGGAACCTTCCAAATATGCCTACTTGGGGTCACAGGTTGGGTTGTAAGGAAGAAGCCTCACAACACTCACATCTACAACACTCCTAGAACACAAGGAAAGGTACTTTCAATATCACGAAACTGAACGAAAATGGTTCATGTCAGGTTCACAAAAAATTTAAGACAGGGGGACCAACCACTGCAAATCCCAAGTTCATGAAAGGCCAAGAGTAGTACGGATTCCCTAACTTACCTCAGTTAAAAGGAAGGTTAGGATAGGTGGGATGAAAGTGACGAGAATGGTGGGTCCTTCGATCACTCTGAAAACCCGAGAGTTAAAGGGGAGACTATATGAGTTTTTTTTAAGGTTAATTCTACATCTCAGGTAGCTCTCTATCAGAGGATAGAAGTGTAATTCTAGGATGAAATCACCCCACACTAGTGTCTGGTAGGTGTGTTGGCATTTGTACAACCAAAAAACAAGAGAGATGAGGTTTAAGCCCTAACAAAGGACTATTAGCCTAGTTTAAAAGTTTCTACAATGACAAAATGAGATTAAGAAGAGTGAAACATAAAGAAAAATGTGATAAAGTAAATATATTACCACAAGGGTGACAAAGACAATTTCTCACAACAAACTTCTTCCTAGGTTGCTCCAAGATCTCTCCATTTTCACATAGAAAAGTGGGAAAATGTTGGGGGGTCATTTAGGGGTCTACCTTAATTAGAACACCATTTTGGTGTTTCCACATCCACAAAAAACTAAGTTTGCAACAATAGAAATAATTATAAAGAGGAGAATACAAGCTATGTAAACAAAAGACACTACAAAAAAATACATGCTTACTCAACCAAATGATAGAGAAGATAAGAGGAGCTTACCACCTCTGTCCAAAGTGCTCAAGGCTAGTGGAGAAGAAAATGAGAGGAACTCAAGCCTCTACTACAATGGTGTTTGTCTTACTCTCACACTATCAGATTGATGGAGTAGTGGATTTTTTCTATGAAGTGTGAAATGTTGCTATAAATCTTGTGGATGATTGAATGAAATGGAGAGAATTCTCAACAATGATCTTGCCAAAACTTGAGAATGGATGATAGTGTGAATAATATGAAGAGGATGGAAAATGGCCATATTCGGGCTGGCTAGCTGAAGGGAGGCATTACACTTCGAATTCCAAAGGGAAGTGTAATGTCTCTACAAAATCTAGCTATAGGAATCTTCTAGGAAAATAGGTGCGTTGAAAAAACATCTGCATACCATGTGGGCATCCTAAGAAAAAATCCCCCCATCGACATAGAAAGCAAGTGCCAAGTGTGATGTGAGTAGCGAGCTTAAGTGGAATTAATCCTCTTCCTTATATTTTCTCAAGTGTAAGGGGGTAAAGGGGAATTTGCATTAGGGGTACAAATTCATGCCTATACAGTTAGCCTCATGACCAAATGCATAACATGTGTAGCAATAACTAGAAAAGTATTGAATCTATTCATCATTATCTGACTTCTACACTCAAAAACCCTATGTCCAAATTTCTTGCATGTAAAGCACTTTCTAGAAAAGAATCAAAAATTATGATTCATTCTACTTCTACATTCTACTACCCTATGACAAAATTATCACATGAGAAATAAATTCCATTGAAATATGAGTACCTTTTGAGCATTGGGTTATCTGATATAAGTCCTTCTAGTATCGATTCTTTGGTTCTTGATCTATCTACCATTTTATTGTTCCTTCCTTGGATTCTCAACCTTCTTAGGGGATTGATTTTATTTTGAAATTTTTCCTTCTTCAAGTCCCTAACTAAATTTTTCCTTAAAATGTTTTTGTCTTGCAATCAATTCATCCAACATTATAGAACTTTTTTTGAATTTTTCCTCACGGGCTCTTGATTTCTCCAAATCTAATCTAAG